>CM076572.1:345308870-345426390 GCA_034641835.2 Pinus albicaulis
TGGCTAAAACTTTGTATCTTCCTTCATATCTTGCATTTCTAGAGAAACTATTGTTGTATTTTCAAAGAGAACCAAAAATAAAGATTCATCACTACTAGTTCTATGGATGGTAGTGATGAATCGAATGATAGCCTCATACACATAGCCGAGCCTACAATTATGTCGGGATATAAATTTGGCCAAGGTGGGTTTTACATCAGAACTGGAAATTGAACCAACTTGTCAATAAAAAAACCACATGATGTGGTCTCTTGTTGGATTGATCACAGTTCAACTAAAATCTTGTCTTAGAGATCAACCACTTGGAGAAAAAAAAATCTCGCATAAACACTGGCATTAATATGTTGCCATGTATTTTCCATCAGACTGAGAAACACAACTCATGTATGCATTTCATGCCATACAAGGGTTTGGGCCTTCACATAGTTGACTGCAACAAGAATTCACCATGAATCATGATGCCTATGTGCAATGGTTATAAGTATATCACAATGGTGTGGGATCTCGGTCTCCTACTAGTTCATTGAAATTTGAAAAAAACCATTAGCACTTTATTAGACAACTAGGCAGTCTATATGACATGCAGGATGACATGGAAAACTTGACAGGATAGCGGGGAAGGGAGATAACGGTCAATGGGTGAGCGAAGGTGGTTTTGGAGCCGACCCGAAGGGGGGGTGGGTGTGGTCTCAATGGGAGGACAACACATAAGAGATTGTTTTTTTGGTAAAACTGATCTACTCGGACCCCACAGAGATCTTTTGGAAACACTGGGGGTGTGGGTTTGCATGTGTGTCGTTGATTTGAGCGTGTTCGATCTTCACGCTTCAAAGCTGCAATAATTTTATTTCGCATGCCAAATATTACATAATGCCACTTTATGAGTGATTAGATGATTAACCATATAACCTATGCCTAATAATCATAAAAATACTTTATTCTAAAACAACTTCAGCAAAATTCTGGGTAGCACACCCTTTTTTATTTTTTGTTTTTATTTAAAACAAAGAAATTTCATTTTTTATTTTTGTTTATACTTATCTATGCCTAACATTTTATTTTATTTTATTTTATTTTAAAAATGTCTAACCTATCAAAACAATATATGTCATGAGTGTTGATATCATGGATGGAGTGTGTTTTGCTTCTGATTTCCTAACCATGGTATGGAAATGGACCATCCAAGACCCTACTCCTATTAACGTCTACCATAATATCCTCTGGTAATTGCAATATGTGTCTCATTTCTACAAAATTTTTGATGGAGTCATTTTACCACTCCATCAAGCTATTTTTTATGAGAAAGCCCCAATAATATCAAAATAAACCTGAGATTACTTCACAACCATAGGAAAATGGTTTGGGGAATATTTGTTTACTTATGTTAGATTTTAATGAAGTCGTGTGGAGCCCCATGTACTACCACTATATGTAACAGAAAAGATGTAATATCCAAAAATGGGAATTAAACAATGCATAAGCACAATAATGGAATATAAGGGTGAAATTAAGTCATAAAATGTGTTGAGAAACACATAGCCATCAAAAGAATGAATCATTAGCAAAAAGAAGCATTTCTATATCCTCCCAAGAGGGGAAAATGCAGCATTTTGACCCTGAAAACGTTATTTCTAGAGATTTACGTTTTAACTGGGAGAAATAACGCTTGTTTCCCTTACCATATAGATTTAGGCCCTCACATACAAAAGAGGAACTAAAACAAATAACTTATGATAAGTTAAACAGACCTCCCGACCTCAAATCAGCTTAAAATAGCCAAATCCCATGACTTAAGCTATGCAGAATTTTTTGAAGCAAATAATAGTGTTGTTTTTTGAGGGTTTCTGTAGTATAATGATAGAAAAACATGGATCTAGAACTTAATGGAACAATATTGTAATAAAGTGAAGATCTGACCTCCTTAATGCATTATAAAGACAACCCGGCAAGGGTTTCATGAAAGTACAAGTACAAAAAGAGCAGATCTAAATATTCAGCTCTGAAAAATGAAGCATGACTGAAACAATACAAAAATATAGCTAAATAATACAAATTTGGATGAGAATCCCTTCTACTATCTTTCCGGGAGAAGGGTTGACCCTTTCCCTAGGAAACTAGCTCAAATTCAAGGGCTGAAACCCTTCTACAACAAATCTATGCAAAAATACGCAGTTCCTACAAGGGACTGCACTGTAGGAGATGAGGAATAGTTTTTCCTACTACCAAGATGTGAAATAAGCCCAGAAACCTTTCTAGCTGATCTCTCAAGAGAAGGAAGGCACCCTCTACTGAGAAACAGACCCAGAAGTGGTGTTATCATACCTCCACTGCAACGTGACTGCAACACCCTGCAGCACAACAATATTCTTCTATAGAAATAATGTTGAGGCTGAAGAATGGTGCTTGGCCTCAAGCTTGGATGTGGAGCAATACAAAATAGAGCTCTCCCAAGAGGCCTCTCAAGGGAAGAGATGGGATTCCCGCTCAGGAACACCCTGTGCTAAACATCACTGCAACCCTGCTAAACAGCAAGAGGAAGCCAAGTCTAAACAAACTAGTGTCAAATGATAATCAAAAGCATACCCAAAAAAGGCTCCCATCCTCTCCATATATAGAAAGTGAACCTCTTCACATTGGGTCCCATCCATATGTGCCATCAAGCTCATGCAAGTTATCCTCCACCAAAACCATGTTGTTCATCAAGGATATTCAATGCATCTAGAAAGCTTTGTTGACTTGGTCAAAGTTGACTGGATCAACATGATCCCATCTCTGTTCACACCCAAGGGTGCTCAAGTTAGCTGTTATTCTCCCTCCTTTCACATTTGTAGTGTTATTGATCCTTCTAAAGAGGTTAATGGGCCTCCCTACCCATTTATTCACCTACCTAGTGATAAAACAACTCTAAATTCCATTTAGCTTGAAGGCTAAAATTTTGGAATATTACAAAAGCTCCTGACAAGGGAAGTTGTTTATCAAACAGTAGGGTATGGATTGACTTAAGCCTTTAAAGAGGCTAAGAAATATTCTAGGCCTTTTTTCCCTATTCATTGTGGTGTTTATGTGTTGTATAACTATAAGCATGATGGATTGGAAATCAATCAAATTCAATGTTTAAACTTTAAAGATATTTACAGTTCCTGACAGGCTCTTTGATCCAATTCAAGTGGCTCTAAACTTCACTACTCAAGTAAATACCAGGAAATTCTTCCATGAAAATGGTGATTATGATGATTTGTTTGAATCTGCTGAGACCTATTTACAGGTTGAAAAATTAGCAGCAATCTGTCTTAATCCTCAAAAACTTTCCCAATTTAAATAATATAGGAACAAAAGGTTAGAGAGATGCCTCTTAATACCTTAACTGTACCTCAACCTATTTCACAAAAAGAGAAGAAGTTATAACACTCTCCCAAGGATATTGAAGTCCTATCGGGAACAAAAGAAGTTAAATCCACAAATCAGCAGTCTAGTAACCTAACATTCAACAATGATTTAGACAAATCCTGGGATTTATTTGACCAGCAGCTTAAAGATCAGCAAGAGGAAATTATCATTGATCCTCAAGAGATAGTAAACACACCTAAAGACAAAAATTAGAGCCTGCTCACTATTGGGACTACTGATAAGGATGCCATTACAAAAGGAATTGAATTCATCCTTGCTTCCTTTCATCTGAAATTTTATTAAAAATATAAGAAATACCTCATCTAGATATCTTTTATAGTCCCAAAAATCGGGATGTGATGATAAAATAGAGAGAGAGGAGTAGATTTGATCAATATTCACAAGTTTTGGTCCCAGTCGATGTACCCATGGAAGTAGAATGGAAATATCCACAGGTTGGTCCATCTGAGGATCTAACAAGGTTGACATAATTTACAGGTGCTTATGCATCTGCAACAATTGATAAATAAACATAAGTTAAACAACCTATTAAATAAAAGGATGAAATAATCCTCCAGTTAGAACATTAATTTCTAACAGAGAAATAGAGTGTTGAGCATCAATTGCAGACACAAGTGTCACAACTTCAGCAAAGCTTAAACCAATTGAAGTTACAACATCAATGTCAAAGATGCTCAAATTCATCAACTCTAGTCCACAGTGGAACAATTGAAGGATAACCCAAAGATATATGATTTCAAGAAGGAAGATTTGGAACTCAATACCTTGTTGGCTCAACAACAAGTAGTATTTTTTTGAAAGTTGACAACCATCAATTATCTATGCGATAAAAGTGATTCACTGATGAATCAATCAGTCGACCTAAGGACAAAATTCGATGACATTGATGAAAAAAATACCGAATACATCACTTGGTAGGATAGTGGAAAGGGTCAAAAGGAAAATATTCCCATAATTTAGGGTTCCGAAAAGGAAATCCTATTTACTAATTGGGACATACAATTGAAATAGGAAGGGAGGGAAGTATACATAGAAAAGGATGTGGCCAACAAAATTATTGAAACTATCACCGATAATTTGTTTGGTGCCATTCTAATCCAAGAATATCCACTTGGTTCTCTCCCTAATTCTAAATATTTGATGAAACAATGATAATAAATGTCAAAGGCAAAGGATGAAAACATCACGGAGTTAGCAAATCTTGATTGAGAAAAATACTGGAAATACTTGGTAAAGCCATACAGTCAGTGGCTAATTTTGCGCTGTTTAAGTGACACCTCATCCCATATGTTGCCACCTCTATTAGATGTGGTTTAAACTAGACATCTATGCATCAGGCTAGGTCAACCTCCTGAAGTATAGCCAATGTTGGATATTCATCAACTCAAACAACAAATGAGAAATGACACAACATCACACTCCTGAGCGAGTCATCCAAAAAACTTCGTTTTTTTCTTATTTTCACTCATTTTAAGGAGATTTGTTTAAACCTCCTCAGTACTTTATGTATTTGTTATTTTTATATTTCCAGTATTACTATATAAACCCTTTCAAGTCACTTAAGAAAGGGTCTTGAAATTTTGTAAAGAATGTTTTTGAGAAGTTTCACTTTTGTACTCTTGAAGTTATCTTAATAGAAAAGACTGGACCAATGACTATTTTTCCATGAGCATAGTCAAGATATACATGGTACTTATATCTTTATATTTTCGTTTTGTTTTATGTCATTGATAGTTAAATTTCTTTTTACTGTTTTTTTATATGTATCTTTTTAATACAATCTTGCATTAATTCACTATTGAACATGTATAGATTTCCATTTTTCGCTATATATACAAAACATAAATTTATTTGATGCGATATAAGCTTAATCAATTAATTTAATTAAATATTTAATCAAATTAATTCACTTAAGTTGTTTTTCATTTCCTTAAGTGCTTGATAATCTTCATTCTCATAAACTTAAGATCAACTTTCAAGATCACATATAAAAAACATAATTAATCTCAGGATAGAGATAGGTATATATATTCTTGCAGCTTGTTGTGACTACCATTCATCAAGTCACAATTAGTTATAAAAACCACCATACATTTCATTAAATTAATTGGGAAATTGGTCCCATCATCTCCAGTCGGAGCTACTATTACAAATGGAAAAGGTATGGTTTTTAAGTCCTCGACCGGGTGGTTATCCCCAATGTTATGCAACGATTTTCAAGGCATCAACACATTTCTAAGGAAGATCACTAATTCAAAAGAATATTAAGAGAAGCTCTAGAGATATTAAGACATCCAAACCTCACTAAGGATAGGGGACTCGATGTTAGTAGAAGTTGGCTCCTCGTACTCTCTCAGCTTTAAGTTCTTACGTCTTTAACATTTTACATTAAACTAATTAACAAAACATGTTAAATACTAGTTTACTAATTTATTAAAATTATAATTAATGAATCTATTATTATATAATATATAAAACATAATCCATTAACATATTTATTATTAATAATATATTCTTTCATTAGCATAATATTAAATAAATATATTATCATATAATATATTAAAAATAATCTATTAACACATTTACTAATGGATCAAGGTATTGTACTATTTTTTTTTTTAACAAGGTCAGGTGCTATATTATATTCCAAAAAAATAAGGAAATATTTCCTTGTTACAGTCCAGTGTTGTTGTGGAGAGACAGAGAAGGTAGTAGACACAAAATTCTAAGCCTCCTTTAAGTCTACTGTTCAAGTTGTACTGAATTACAAACTTCAGATATATTCTAAAAAACTGTGAAAGAAGGAAAACAAACTTAAAAGACATATGCAGAAAGAAGAGAGGGTTAGTGAGGATCAATCAATGCTTATTGGCTGTCCAGTTGATGCATCAGTGTTATCTCCAGGACCGAAATTTCTCACATTGTTGGAGCTAGAGCTTGGAGCTGAGTGTTTCTCAAGGATGTATTTCAGAATATAAATAGATTCTTCCACATGTGAGCAACGATTGGAGAGCTCAGTGAATTGATTCTAGAGCGACGATGCCCTTTTCTAAAGAATATTCATATATAATTGCTGCTTTTCATCCAATATCCTCTGTTAGGCACGAATTTGTTCCATTTGAGCTTACAAGTTTGCGTAGTGAAAGCAGTCTTCATTGCACACCATGGTGCAAGAGAAAGAAGAGAGGGTGATCAAGAATGTTGGAGGCAAGATAAGTGAACAGGGGGGGAGCGCAAGGGAGGGGAGTAGCAAATGGAAAAAGAGCGAGGGATTTGGGGAAGGGATGAGTGTCATAAGGCAAAGGGGCAACAGAGCAAGAGAGGTGACAAAAAAAGATGAGGGGCGCAGGATAGAGGAGGAGGCACGTTGTGGGAGGAGGTGAGACATTGCGGAGAGGAGGGAGGTATAAATAACTTGGGGAAGGAGGAGGATGGAGGAGAGGTTGGGAGAAAGAGGAGCTAATATAACGGGTGGGAAGGAGATGAAAATACGGGAGAGTCTGAAGAGTTCAGATATTTTCCTGAAAAAGATCCAACTAGGAATATTTTTTTGCAGAGTCAAGATCATGGCAGAGGAATGAAGGGTAGGTCATCATCACAATGAATTTGACCAATTGGTCTACCACATGCTTTGTTAGCAAATTTTTCAGCGAGCTTATAGTTAGCTCTAAGAATGTGATGGAAGGAGATATCTTTCATATCCTTTGACAAGGTACGACATCTGCTTATAATCCTGTGAAGAGCAATGTTTTGAATGGGGAGGTCTTTAATCATCATGCTAATGATAATAGTAGAATCCCCAAACACTATTTCATTTGTCATATTGTTTCTTTTTACCAGTTGAATAACTTGGAGGAGGGCGTAGGCTTCGGCTTTATTGTTGGATAGGGAGTCAAGACCCCATTAAAAGGAGAGCAGGACGCTGCCATTTTCATTTCTTATGAATCCTGCAGCACCAGAGATGCCCGGATTCTATTTAGAACCTCCATCAAAGAAGAGAGTTGGTATTTTGCAGCTATCGAGCCATTTGATAAACTCTTTTTATTTAAGTCTTATCTTCCAGATTTCTGTTTGATGAGGTTGAGTAACTGGAGATTTAAGATTACTAGGACCGTCCAAGATTTTTCCCAAAAAATTTCTTTCTTCCACTTGAAGATCACTGACATTGATATTACTTATGCTTTTTGAAAGAATAGTTTCTATGGTGAGGCTCCAAGTCTTGTTATAGACTTTCCGAAGAGAAGGTTTTTTATTGTTAAAGATCATCTTATTTCTAGTGAGCCATATGTTCCATAGAAGCACATAGGGAAGGGTGTCCCAGACCCTTTTGGCTATGTTATATTTCTTTTTCCCCTGTGGGTAATCTTTTTTCCAACTTTTTATAAAATCAGGAGCAGTGTTGATGAAGTCTAATTGAATCTAGGAAAAAGGTGTGAGTTCTTTCCAGCATTGGACTACAAAATGGCACTTCACAAAGAGGTGTAACATTGTCTCTTCTACGCATTGACAGTTGGGGCATCTAGATGGGCCATTAACATCCTTTTTTTTTTAATTTTCAGAGGTTAAGATCTTACCTTTGAAGAGTGTCCACATAAATATTTTTATCTTTATAATGGCTTCAAACTTCCAAATGAGCTTCCATATTGGCCATTGTGGAAAATGGAACTTCTCTTTGAGGAGTTGACAATAAGTTGTTTTGATGGAGTAAGCGGACCCAGAGGGATCCCAATGAAGGTTTTCCTTGCTACCTTTCGACAAGGGTGCTGCACCATGAAGAAATACTTTGATATTTGTAATATCTTCCTTCAGAAGAGAGGGGATAGGAGGGAAATTCCAATCAATCCAGATGTTGGTTTGCTCTTCCCACTTTGATATTTGATCTAAAAAATTTAAATCGAGATTCTGAAGGTTAGATAGGATTTGATGAGTGCCGACCATTTCTGAAAGAGGAGTTTGCCCCATAATCCTGTCATTCCAGATTTTAATGTTGCTTCCCCCTTGCCGAACTTGGGAGAGATTTCTACTTATAAAAGGGATGGATTTCTTGCATAGAGCCTAGATTCTAGAGTAGGGTCTGCTTGGAATGTCGTGATCAAGGAGATTTTGTCTAGGGAATTTGAGATATTTGGATTCAAGGACTCTTTTCCACCATGTTTGTTGTCCACTGATCAGGCGCCACACGATATTTCCCCCAAAGGCGTTTTTCAAGAGTTTAGGGATACGAAATCCAAGCCCTCCATTTTCTTGATTTTGTGTGACTTGTCTCCACTTGATGAGATTGTATTTCTTCTTCTCATCTTCCCCCCCTGCCAGAGAAAATGTCTTAAAACTGCTTCAATTTTAAGGTGTATGCTGACAGGAGCATAGATCAAGGTGAAGTGATACAAGGGTAGAGATGAGAGGGCATATTTGAGTAGGATTATCCACCCAGCCAATTTTAACTAGGATAATCCCCACTTCTACACTCTCTTTTTTCATTTTGTTGATTGTAATGCTCCAAAATTCATACTTCAAAGGCCCAGCATTGACTGGCATCCCAAGATAATTGAAGTAATCCCAATTCAGTTTATAAGAGACTCCAAAAATTTGAGCTATGCTGTGAATGGTTTGGTTTGTATTATTCCACCCATAAATACAACTTTTGTGATAATTTATCAGACCTCCAGAGTAAATAATAAATTTGTCAAGAAGAGATTTAAATCTTTGAGAAATTATGTAGGTATCACCGCCAATCAGGAGAGTGTCATCTACAAATTGAGAATGGTTCATATTCTTGACACCATTTCCGAATTTGATTCCAGTGATGAGTCCAATTCTTCTCTTGTGATCCAAGGCCTTGCTCAAGGATTCAGGCATAAGGATGAAAATAAAGGGAGAGAGGGGACAACCCTATCTGAGACCACGTGAGGATTGAAAGAATTTTTTTCGCCTGCCATTTATGAGGGGAGAGATCTAGGAGTTAGAGATATAGGAATTGATGATGGAGATGAATTCATTGTCAAAACCCATTTTCCGAAGGACGGAATAGAGGGAGGAATGTCTAACCCTATCAAAGGCATTGGTAATATCAAGTTTATTGATGAAGCCTTTCTCATTGTGCATCATACTCGAATGAATAACTTCTTGGACAAGGAGAATGGAATCTGATATTTTCCTTTAAGAGATTAATCCTCCTTGATTTTCTTAGATGAGATTGGGGAGGAGGGGTTTAAGGCATGTGGCAAGGATTTTAGTGATTATTTTGTAAGAGGAGTTGTAAAGGGAGATAGGTCTGAACCTTGAAAAGGAAAAGGGGCGTTTTTCTTTAGGAATAAGAGAAAGGTACGTGTAGTTGGTAAAGCCCCTAATCTTCTTCTTCCTTTGAGCCCACTGTATCATTTTGATTAAATCCTTTTTGATTAAGTCCTAGTAGGTCCTATAAAAATTGATGGAGAAGCCCTCAGGGCCCAGAGACTTATCTCGTTGCAAGGACCAAATGGAATTTTGAATTTCGGCCTCATCTATATATTTTTTTTAAGGTGTTTTTTTATCTCCTCTGTGATCAGTTTTGGAAAATAACTTAAGAGGTCTGAATAGTCTTCAAGCTTAGTTGTTTCATTGAGAAAATTTTTGTACTGGTTTGTGGCAGAAAATTTTATATAATATTGATTTGTTTGAATTATTCCCTCATTATCTATGATGGAATATATGTTATTTCTTGTCTTTTGCATTATACCTTGTTTGTGAAAGAAAGAGATGTTTTTGTTAGATGTTTGAAGCCACAGGTTTCTAGATTTTATCCTCCACTTCTCCTCTTCTTTCCTGTTGATTTTATACAATTTCCAGTAGAGATCTTTCTCTTGATCTGAATTCTCTTGATTTGCTCCATGTGTATCAATAACATTGTGGACAACTTCCAATTTTTCTTTTATTTCTATTCGGATCTTGTCAGGTTCCTTGTAATGCAACTTGGCCCATTATTTTAAGGTCGTTCTGACCTTCTTCAGCTTAGTTTCCCAAATATACGAGGGATACCCCTCGACATGTTGTTTCCAGGTATAATGCATTATTTGTCTTGCATCAGGGATGTCGCTCCATAGAGGGTTATATTTAAAAGGAAGGGGACCGTGGGAGGGTTGTTCACCGAGGGAGAGGGTGATAGGGTAGTGATCAGAGGCAGTGGAAGAAAGGTTGTTGGAGGAGGCAACAGAGAAGATAGAGAGGAGAGGGACAACCACAAGGAATATGTCAAGCCATTCCATGATGTTTCCCACTCCAATCCTGCGGTTACTCCAGGTGTATTTGCAATTTTTGGGAATGAAATCAACCAAATCATGATCTTGGATGATGATTTCGAGTTGATATTTTGATGGATCCGAGTTGAAGCTTCCACCCTTTTTTTCATTAACATGCAATATTAAGTTAACATCCCCTCCTATGATGATATTTTTGTTGTCTTCATTGTCGATATTAGTTTTTATTGCATTCCAGAAATTATGTTTATCCCTGTAATGATTAGGCCCATAAATGTTATATATAATGATATTAGTGTTCTCTTTAATACACTGAAGGTTTACTTTGATCCAATTTTGTGTTTTGACAGCTCTTTTTTTCTCCCAAACACATTTTTTCCAAATGGTGTCTAGTCCTTCCGAGGCACCTCTAGATTCCATGTGGGTGCCTGTATAGTTCTTCATTCTGCTTATAATGGTATCCATGTAATGATCTCCTTGTTTAGTTTCTTGAAGGAGGATGATATCGAGTTTTTCTTGATTCATTAGGTCTCTTAGAGCTGAGTTTTTTGAGGGGTGCCCTAAACCCCTGCAGTTCCAAGAGAGGGCTTTCATCATTTCAGGAATGCAAGGTGTGGACCTGTATTCCCTTCTTTCTCATTTTGACCTAGTTCTTTATTTTTTTTCCCTAAAATGAAGGTTTCGATAGGATACTAAGTTCCAAGGGCTATATCCTTTTGGGAAGATTCATCTCTGTGGGGTTTGGATGACTTCCTTCCAGGGCCAGTTGATCTTGTCCGCCCAGTTGTGCTCAACCCATTTTTGAACAGTCTTCGAAGAGGGACATAAACCAGTAAACTATCCAATGAGGCCCTTCTCAGTGAGAGAAAGGGCAGCCATGCGTGGGATAGTCAGAGAAAGAGGGACTTCCTGAATACCTTCAAGTTTCTTGGAAAATTTCGAGATTGCTGGTCTAGGGTGAGGAGAATCTAGAGAACTAATTAGATCCGAAAAATATTGGGGCTGATCAGGAGGAGGAGCTGCCTCCGGGATGGATTCCGGAGGGGCCATGCGTGCGGGCGAGTGCAGGAGCAAGGCAGTCTTCAGGTCGCAACCGCGGCACCAGTCGAAGGAGGTATCGTACTATTATTATTGAATTAATACTTCATTAATAATAGAATAATAATTTAATCTATTTTAATATATTATTCAATCTAAAATATCATTTTATTAGTAATATTATGCTTGAACTATTAATTAATATTAATTTATTAATTGTTTATTAATTTATATTCAATCTATTCTTTTATTTTAATATATTATTAATTCTATTATCATTAATAAAAATATTTCTAAATTTCTTCTAATATAATATTATTTATTATATTAGATCATATTTCTTACTAATTATTTCCTTCATCTATTTACCCCTTTCATTTCTTACTTCTAGGGTTTACCTCAAGTCAACTTGTTTTTGTTTATTTTTATTATTTATTTATTCCTTTCCTCCCCTCCTCTCAACAATTTTACATAGTGATGATGTGTCCTGGTATGGAATCGAAACGTTGTTTGAAAATTATCATTCTGGATTAAACTCCATAAAAATTTTCTTCAAATTTTGACCGCCACATAAACTTGCAAGTAGGGATAGTTGAATTATTTGATCGACTAAGCAGAGCTAAGTTGTTCTCCAAGATTTTTCTAAGGTCAGGGTACTATTAGGTCAGAATTAAGGAGGACATCAACTAGACAACATTCAAAACTTGTTATTAACATTATGAATTTGTGGTGATACATTTTGAACAATTTAGTGCACAAAGTATTTTTATGTGCTTTATGAATGGTATTTTCTAGAATTATTTGGAAAAGTTTGCTATTGTATTTTTGGATGACATCCTTTTTTACTCAAAATTTGAATAAGAGCATGGAAAACACTTCAAAATGGTGTTACAAGTGTTGAGGGAGCATTAGTTGTATACCAAGCTGAGGAATGGACCCAGATACAATAAAGTTATCAGTAAGTATCCAACACCTAGAAATGTGATAAAGGTTAGATCCTTCATGGGTTTATCTAGCTACTAAAGAATATTTATTGAAACTTTATCAAGAATAGGTGACACCAAATCACTTATTTGAAAATTAAGGTCATGAAATTTGAGTGGTCTCATAAATGTGAATAGGAATTTAAAAATTTGTAAATGATATTAACAAGTGTCCCAATATTGTAGATATATTATTTAAATGAAGATGTTATAGTGTGTATTTATGCATGTAAGGAAGGGCTTAAAGTAGCCCTCATGAAAAATGGGCATGTAATATGTTATATATCAAGTAAGATGAAGGAACGTGAGAGACATTATGTCGATCATGATTTAGAGTTTGCACCCATCATTCATGCCGTATAAATGTGGAAGCATAAACTCATGGGAAATATGTTTGAATTGAGAACATATGACAGTGGTTTGAAGAATTTTAATGGAAAGACAACTTTAAATGATAGACAAATAAGATGGCTTCAAATTATAGCTAAATATGACTTCAAAATCAAGCACATAAAAGGTATGGAAAATAACATATTTGATTTTGCATAAGGATGCATATAATCCATGATACAACCACAAGTGAATGTAAATATTATTTAAAATTTATAATTTTAGAAGCCGAAATTTTAGACCAATGTTACATGGAAATTAAATAGAATTTATAGCAATGTAATGTATAGCCACAATACAGTACTAGCCATAAGTTTAAAGAGGATGTAATCCTTATGAATAACGGTAGAGTTTATGTGCCAAATTCTCAAGGGTTGAAAAATATAATGTTGAGTGAAATGAACAATGTACCTTATGTTAGATATCAAGGATACCAAAAGAAAATTCCATTTGTAAAAGGTCAATAATTTTGGCCAGGTATGAAAAAGGAAGTGGTTGATGTAACACTCCCTCTCACCCCCTTGGGCTAATTCAAGTTTTGGAAGGTGTTAGGAGATATTTAGCCCAACCTTTGAGGTATGTTATGAATATGGGGTTAAAAAAATTCTCATTTTTCATAGTTTGTAGAATTAAATTCTAATACCACCATCATATCCCACTTATCTAGAGATTTTTGGAAATATAATTTTTATCTCAATTTGAATCCTGGATTGAGAATTATGCCCTTTTGAAGTTTGAATATTTAGATAAGGTCATGTTGAATCCACATATGGCTACGCCATGTCACCACAATAATATCCACATCACCCATGTACATTATTAGATCTCCATGGTGCTTTCACGTCAAACCCGGCACGTGGGCCCCACTAGGATCAGTCCCATGAGTTATGCAATGATTCCACGTTACCCCTGGTCCTAAGTTCTTGGAAACTATAGTGGTTTTCCATGGGTGGTTTCCTATTTCATATGCCCCCATGTTAACTCATGGCATACGATGGGGGCCTTGGGGTGAATGAGATCTCTATAACCCAATCACATTTCCATGAGGTGGAACCATTTTAACATGGGGCCCATGGTAGGAATCCCCACATTGTCCCCCTGCCCTAATTAACTCATAGAAAGATAAGGGGGCTTCGATATGAGCATGGGTAATTTATCTAGCCATCCCATGATCACATCGTCTAAGGTATTCAACTTTTTAGGAAGGGCCTGAGGATTGATATGATGAATGATGGGTGGTCCCATCGGTTAACAACCCTGAAAAAAAAAAATCTTCGAAAATTAATGACGTCACTGCAGCTCCACGACTCATTACATGTTAAATTCTACATTGGTAATGACCACTAACAGTGGGAAGTGGTAAGGTCATGTGGCTACCACATGGAATCTATGTCACTCTGTAAATTCATCAAAAGGGGTTTTCCCTCTACATTAACATAGTTCCACACCAACTCGCCATTTCCTTGTTGCATCTATGAGGTGCTTCCATGTCAACTTAGGCGTTGGCCCCACTTTTCCCTTTCCCATCATGTTTGAAGATGATTTTACATTATATCCAGTTCTAGAGTAATATAGGGTGTTGTTCCATTGTAAAATATTGACACGCCTCAGACCCCTAGACACACTAGTGCATTCAGTGTGTGACAGACTAGATATCATTTGAATTTATAAACTGTATTTGTGCCTTGGTGTATCTGGGCCTCCAAATAAGTTTCCACTCTTTCCACACTTGGATTTCTTGGATCATTGGATAGTCCAACAACTATACAAAGTAATCTAGATCTAGATGTATCTAGACACAATTATCAATTTGGAAATGAATAAGTATATGGCCTATATAAAAAGTAAATTAAGAGGACTGCCCAGTCCCCAATGAGTTATACATTCTTGTAGAGAAGGATAACTTAAGGAATTTTACTAAAATTTCCTAAAGACCATGACTTCTTCCAAAAACACTAGATCTCTAGAACAATGGCCAAATCCTGAGGAAAAACCTTCAGATGCACTATGCTGTTTCCACAAGACCTAGAAGCCACCAACATAACTCAACTTACAATGTATTTTAAGAAAAATAAAGAAGTGGCTCCAAATACCAGATTTCATAAGGAATCTTCAGATTGAGTTTTTATAAGGGAATATCAAGATCTCTCAAAAATACACAAGGATGCATAAACAATAAAATCATTGCATCACTTTTGAACGAAGTGACTATTGGCACAATATGAATCATAATTTAACATCCAACACTTAGGTAACCTTCTCATCATGTGAGATAATATTAAATTCAATTCATAAATATATCAGATGGATAGAAAACACCTATAATAACATGTTCACAGAGAGACCTCTGTAATATTCCCAATTTTTCCACAAGATAATTGGAATATTGGAGTTCTTAATTTCCATAATTAATTAAATAAATAAGAGGGTGGAGGGACCCAAAAACCCAAAATATAAATAAAATCCACTTTTTATGTATGTATGTGGATATTTCAAATCTAGATCTACATAATGGAGTAGTGGAGTAGATACTTAATGTGAAAGGAGTGGAGATCATGTCTCATTAATGAGATAGATCATGGAGGTTCAAGCAGTCAACTAAGATCATGGAAGGAATCAAATGTAAGATCATAGAGAATTCATGATGATATGATGGAGGAAGTGGTGCATTAATGCACACATGATGGAGATGGTGATCATTACATTCATACATGATGGAGATCATGGAGAGACAACGCAGTCAACATGAAGGCCTATGTCCACATGTACAACACAGTTATTAGGTGGGCCAAGGCATGGGAAGGTTCACAAACTATATATTGAAGATGAAGGCAACATTATAGGCATGCTTTTATTATTTACTTTTGATCTGTTTAGATCTGGATTTGTCATTTGAAATTCCATGCACTCTTATGTTGTTTAGCTAAGTCTGCAGTGTTGTTTAGCACAGGATGTTCCCGAGCGGGAATCCCACCTCTTTCCTTGAGTGAAATCTAGGGAAAAGTTTTTTCACTACATTCATCATCAGGCATTGGTGCCATATTGTTCCTACTTTCTACTAAACATTCATATTCAGAAATTACACATTTACGAAGATCAATTTGAGAGGAGGAGGTTGTCCTTCAATATTTCAGTTGAGGAATCGGTGAAGGATTCATCCTATCACCTTGAGATTCAAGATCAGCCTTCCAGTGCTTCAAATCTATATTAGGTATGAGGCCAATTATTATTCATCTTCCAGCAGTAGCACTTCCATCAAGAATTGCACAGTCCATCCTTGTAGATCTAAGGGAGAAGGGAAGTTGCTAGCATTTCAGCTAGTAATCAAGTGGAGGACCATTCCTTCACATTGTATGCATTATTTCCATCAGCCTTGAGCTTCATAGCCATATTCTGCAGCATGATAAAGAGCCTCCTTCCTTTACAGTGCAATTTTTATGAGCAGTTGTGTAGCAGTAGCTGCAATATTCAGAGGAGGATTGAGGAGCTAGATCTTGAACTTCTAGCTTGAGGATCTAGTGAATGGATCAACCATTCAAGATTAGATATGATCTTATGAAATATTTAAGCCATATATTTTTCATATCTAGCTTCAGATCTGCATAAACCAGCAGACATCAAACCCCAAGAGGGTAAATTTCTAATCTCATAGATCTGGAATTTCCTTTCAGGGTTATCTTGGGTTGCCACCATAGAGCCCAGATCTAGAATCTTGGCATCATCAGAGCTCCATATTTCCATAGATTTTCATTTCCCTATTCATCCAACAACCATATGTACATTATCTGCTGAAGGGAAAATGCAATATTTTCTTCCAGCATCTCTCTAGTTACGCAATGTCTGCTTTGGCATGTTCTCAGGGTCACTCTAGCCTATGTATTTGGCTTGAGTGCATCTATTTGAGCATTGTTGTATTGTTTATCCATCTCCAATAATAATAAAAGGGCTCATATATTATGTACATTCTATGATTGTTCAATCTTTACATGTACATTTTTTGTGTTACAAATACTATGTTTATGTATCAATGTAGTATTCCATTTTGGGATATTACAGTGGTATTAGAGCATGATCTTTGGCTCAGCTTGTGGAAATTCTTGACAACATATGAAAATCAGATAGTAGAGATCTACTACTATGGAGGGATTAAGTTTTTCCTCATATTTCCTTAGAGCTATGAAGGATATCTCCAAGGAGATCAATTAAAAAAGAAGAGAAAGGAAAAGAGAAACCCCAAGAAGGTTTCAAGATGAAGAAGGTACCAGTACTTATTTTCAACAGCAAAGAAGACCGGAGAAGCAAATAGCTTCACATTATTCCACTAGATCAACTTTCTTTGAGAAAGAGGACTGGTTTGAATATGATGAAGGCCTGGGGCATAAGACCCTAAGTGAATATCTGTCTGAATACAAGGCACATCCAAGATAATTGAAGGAGAATCTCTCTCTCCAACAGTTTTTGCAACTCAAAGAGGAGAGGAGACCCAGAAGCAGTAATAGAAGGAAGAGGCATGGATTCTTCTTGCCTACATTTGATGGATCTTCCATAAGAACAATAAGGGCTTGGAGGGAAGAACTATATACATTCTTTCTGAGGTATCCTATATCAGAAAGGGAGGTTGTAGAGTTTGCAGCGCTGCACCTAGAAGGGGAAGCAAGAGATTGGTGGTCTAGTCACTTGTCACACATGAAAGTGTCTGCTTATGCAGATTTTATTCAAAGAATGAATAAGAGGTATGGTATAAAGAAACCAGAGACATCTCACATAGTGAAATATCCCATAATCAAGGAGATAGAGCATGAAGATCCAAAATAAGATGTCATCATTGTCACTCAGGAGGAGGAGCCTCTACCCCCACCAGTTGCAGATGTGCTTACATCAAGAAGAGGATCACTTGCATCTTTGCAAGATGGTCTTGATTTCTTGAAATTTGGAGCCCCGTGCATGATTCATGAGATGCATGATGAGGAGGAGATAGATACCAGCGTTGGTACACTTGTAGAATTGCATTAATCACTCTTACCAGCAATTGGAGGGACTATTGTTCTGGTTGGAGGAACTCTTGTGGTCTCGCAAGAGGTTCCCACATATCAGTTGATCCAAGGTATGCAACCAATTTAATCACATATTGTTTTAGTACCTCTTATTGAAACTTATGGGGACATGCCATCAGGGCTATTGCATGACCAAGGGTTAGAACAACATGCTGATTTGGAGCAACATCATATCATTGCGCAGAGGACCCTTGATTTAATCAAGGAAGAGATGAAAAGCTATCTCAGTTCGTCATTTTTGAGCTACATTCAACCCTTTGAGTTGAAGTGCAGAATTTCTAAAGATGGGATGAGTATGATCCTATGTACAATGGTTGGCTATGAGTTCAGAATTGTGCCTTGCTTTGAGACAACACATGTATCACCTTGCAGATATACATCACTTTTAATGAGTAGCAGTGAGAAGAAGAGGACCCATTCCTTATGGGAGCAATCAAATGACAGCTTCATTCATAAAGTAATGGAGGAAAACATGATAGATGGTAGACATTTTGAGATGGGAAATATTTTCCCCTTTCAAGATGACTCTTTCTCAATGAGCATCTCACAACTCAAAGAGAAACTTATACCTGTAGCAGATCCAAAATATTATTGTTTTTGAAGGGCCATTGACGAGGAGAAGATCTCATGGAGATATCTCATTGGAGGTGCACTTCAACTTATCATGGAGTGAAAAGTTATTCAATAGTTTGAGGAGGGTGGTGTCCTACAATGGGAGGATACCAAGTTTTTGTAGAATGAGATCCATCATCCACATTGGGATGAATGGTTGATGATATGGAGTAAGGGGTTGCAAAACCACTTGCAGATCTATGATACATGGAAGAAAGAAGCATGGGTGCAGTGGTTTCTCTTGGGTGAGTATGGTTACCACCCAATAGCTCATATTTCTCTTATTCATGCCTTGCACATCACTCGAAGAATACAGAAGAAAAATGCATGGTTACTTTGGTTATTGATGAGAGAGTTTTGACATCACATGATATATCTTATTTCCATGCATTTACTTCTGTTTGGGATATGTCTCATGTATTTACATGTATTTCTATTTGGGATGTATCTCATGTTCATGTATGTACTTCGGTTTGGGAGAAATCATAACTCTCACATGATGTGGCATAAGGGAGCTTGTTTGTATTATGTTGATGAGACATCACACATGGCCATTACTCTATTATTACTCCATGAATTGCATCATGATGATGTAAGGTGGAAGAAAGAATCCTTGTTTCTATGGTTAATAATGGGAGAGTATGGACTAAATTCTTCCTATCACTAGAAAATTTGGTGCAATTTCTGATAGCCAAATCGTCGCTATTCTGACACATAGTCGTCGCAAGAGAGAAAGTTTGAGGACGGGAAAAATGTGGTTTGTCATGCCGTCACAATTCCGACGCATTTACAAAGTGTCACACTACCGACACTTTTTCCATCACTTCCAAACATGCGTCGCTCTTCCGATGTTTCCCAAACCGACGTTTGTAAAGTGTCACCATTCTGACGAAATTTGGTTTGACGTTTTTAACGTCGCTCTTCTGACATTTGTAAAGTGTCGCCATTCTAACGAAATGTCATTCGACATTTTGAACGTCACTCTTCCGACGTCTTTATACTATCGCTCTTCTGACGTGTCTAAACTGTCGCAATTCCGACGCCGTACAAAAGTGTCAGAAGATCGACGTATTGCAAAAGTGTCACAAGACCGACGCTTTCCAGAAGCGTCGCAATATCGACGCCAGGAAGAACTGTCGCAATTCCGACGAAATGTGGTCCAAAATTTTGAACTTCGCCCTTCCGACGTCTTTGTGCTGTCGCTCTTCCGATGTTTCTAGAACTGTCGTAATATCGATGGACGTCACAAGACCGACGAAAATGGAAATTGTTCAAAACGTTAGAAGAGCGACGCTTACAATGCATCAGTATACCGACAGCGGTTTCAATTTAAAAAAAAAAGTGAAACTTTAAAACAGGACAGTAAATATCCAATATTTGTTATCACAATAAGAAATCAATGATTAGTGATCATGTCAAATTTTCCTCGTAGCATGACGGGTCTAATAAATTTTATTGTAAAGGTTGCTGGCCAGTGACAACTACAGCATTGAAGGAAATGCATTAAAGAAAATTAATGAGGCTGCGAACTCCAAGCCAACTGGCAACAACCTTGATAATTTTCCTTACCAACTTCCAAGTTGTGACTCGGGCTTCAGACTCCAGAGCTAAGAATTTTCTTTTCATCGTGTTGGAGAAGAGAACTGCAACCTGCAGCAAAAGAGAAATTCCTCAGTCTCACTGCTCAGGACTCGAAGTCATTCCTTGCTAACACGATATGTGGAAATTTTGATAAGATAACTTTCTTCACCCTCGTTTTTACTAAATTTATTCTTTTGAAAAGGGCCTGGTTCCATTTCAGAAATTTTCAACTTTCGACTTCTAGAATTTGTACATATGATTTTTGGACTGAGGTTTTGTTATTAATGAGGAGATAGTGTCTTGGTTCTATCTGTATAAAATAATTGCCTCTTTTTTTTCTTCATGTTTAGGGTTTTTGATTTTATCAAACCCTATCTCTCTTTTAAGCATGCCTGCAAATTAATATATTCTAGGAATGTACACAATTCCAGGCTTCATGTACAACATATTGTATCAACTATATTTTAACAAGTGAGTTGCATGCCCATATAGTGTTACAGATTACAGGGCTTCATTTGGAGAATAAATGATAAGCCTGGCAGCACTAAATCCAAGTAATTCCCCTCATCCCTTAAAAGACACCTCTAAATATAGCTAGAAATTTCAAATAGTTAGTAAAGGAAAAGTAAAAAGATATAACAGATATGTGTTGAGCCAAAAACCTGTGCATTCACAACAAAACTGGGATGGATAAAACTTAAAAACAATTATGGACTTTGACAAAAAATCATCTTATGCATACAAAATGAAAGAAGCATTGGCATACTACTATGTTTACAAATTTAAGGACAGGCAGAGTGAGTCTTCGGGCAACAGAGTTTCATGTGGAGACCCTAGATCCTTGTACCCACAATATCTAGTGACTTAAAAATTTATTGCCAAAACAATGCCTTTGCTATGCATGTAAGAACACAACCTGTATAATGAGGGAGATGTAATATTGTCTGAGAAGCAGATTTATACAGAGCGGTCCAAGATCGTGTATTTATGGAAGATACAATTGATTTTGGCATGAAACATGTATCGAAGATTTCAATGTGGCCTTATTTCAGAGCCCATTGATGATTTACTATGAAACCTAAACTTTCAAAACAAACACATTGAAATCACAGGATCTCCATCACGAATATCATAAATATTAACTGTCTTTTGGGCACTGGCAGTAGATACCATAAGAGGCCCACATGGCATGTACCACCAATGTTGATTCTCTGGCACAACATTTGCAAAGCCAAAATTTCTCCCCGAGACATCCCTCTCTACCAAAATTGGAGAGATGGTACTGGACGTTGAAGTGAAGGCCTCTGATTCAGTATGGAATGCCATAATTTCTTTATTATAAAAGTCCCATGAACAGAAACCCGAGTCCAATGTACAGCCTGTAGATGCTGCCACAACATATTTACCAAAGCGACCATCTAAACCAGCTGCTCTGATCAACCAGCAATCACCCCACATGTTTGGGGTAAGCCCATATGGAGCTTTATATTCAGCCTTCTCCTGGAGATTGGAAAAAAAAAATAATGAGTATTACTCATACATCAACTGCCCTTTATGTTAAGGGAAAATTTAAAGAGTGCATAAATATTCTTGAAATCCCAATCATAGTTTCTAGAAAATTTCAACAGTCTTTGAAATGAACTACATCCTATTTAAACTACATCAAATATTTAGGCAAATTGTTTTTTTAAATAGAAATTGGTGAATTTTATTTCAAATATAGAAATTTAAACCATGAGAATAATCTAACCCCTAGGCTTTTCCCTATTTCTAATAGAAAATCCCAAAATGTATAAATTATATCACCCATAAACCCCAAAATTAAGTACAATAATTAAAACCTCCACACCTCTGAATTTGCTATATTGTGAAAAGAGCAGCATCCATCATCATGGGAAAGCAAAACCGATTCTCCTTCTGATACAAACCAGCCTGCAATAGATGTCTTATGGCTAATTTAATTCAATCGATCACAGGAAACCTCTTCAGTTTCTTCAATATTGCCAAAATGCTCTGGCTTGTTTTCCTGATCATCATCAAAGTCCATATTTTCATCACATTGAATTATTTGGGGTTCATTACGATCAGGTCCAGTGCCTATTACAGAGCTCCGGACATCTAATCCAATATTGGAACTGCCATACCCGTTCCCATTAGAGATTGTAAATCTTGCTTCTGGCTTTAATTCGGTAAGTTCAAGAGCACTATAACTGGATTCAGTTGATTTAGACTTGGTATAGTTGTCCTCTAATTTGTATTTCGATACAACACTATACTTGTGCTCCAACGCAGACAGAAATTCTGCAGCAATGGGATCTTCATCTATGGGGCTTATGGATCTGCCCTCAAAAGAATCCCGAATATCTAATTCATTTTCATTCAAATGATCATGCAAATCCACCCTCGTCTTCAGCACATCAAGCTGAATTGAAGGCCGAGTTTTCAGCAATTTATGGTGGGGGTAAAGCCTGTCTTCTAGATATTGACTATTTAAGTGTTTAATTGGTTTTTTCAGAGACCTGACCATAGAATCAAATGAATCCTGCGAATCCTGCGAAATAATAAACAATAGTAAGGCCATTATTTATTGGCTTGAAATAATAAACAACATGCAACAAACCCGCATAATTAGTAAATTATTTAAAGACAATGTTGGCAATATGTTTCCTGTATCCTATTATATGATTGTCCTTGATGGCAAGATCTGTATTTAATGGAGAATCGATATAAATAAGGATGAGTTAATTCATGTGTGAACATATGTATGCATCCTGATGAAGGATAATTGACATCCGTAAGAAACCCTGTGCTCTGTATGTTGATCGAGGAACCGATGTTAATACGGTTGACAATGTATCCAAACTGATAGACAGTGGAGTTATATATATTCATTAAATATATGATGGAAGGGTCTACGCTATTAGTAAGGAGCTGACTGGCTTTCATGGAGAAAGGAACGAGGAGAGAGAGCAAACCAGTTATAACGCGAAAGAACTAAAACAGAGTATTTGGCATTAAAATTTCGGTGGAACACGGACTAACCCTTTGGAATCATGAACGGAACCTCAAAGGAAAGAGGTGGAATATAACAAACGGAAGTGCGACGCAACCCTGCGTGGAAGAGCGGAACCGTGACTGAGTAAACAATAAAGGTGGTTTGTGGTTTCTATCGCACCACCTTCGACGGGCAAGCAGTTTTCAAGAGGTTGGGAGCGATTCCATAGAACGCGCGACACGCGTCCTTGTACGACTCCACAAAACCGCTTGTCACTGTGCGCCATCACACGTTATTGCTCGACCCAGGATGCCCAACGATATTGATAAGCACCGTTGATCTGGGAAGGGGTCATCGGACGGTGTTCATTTGCTATAGATGCGCGAAAGTTACCCAAGGTACGGCGTGCCATCGCGCGTTATCATCTGTGCATCATCAACAAACGATATCTGTCATATCATATGATGCCAAGCGATGTGTTCTCCGCCGTTGGATGGAAAATATCGTAAGCGATGGGCCCCAGTTTTTTAAATTATATTTATTGGGCTGTCGATTATGTATGTGGGGTCAGAACCAAAGGTCTATTTAAAAGCCTTTTCATAAAAGCGCTGGTTATTACTATAAAGTTCTATTATATATTTAATTTCCAAAGGTTGTGAATAATATTTATTTATCAAATTCCACAAATTTGATAAATAAAAGAAAGAAAACCATTAGCGGCACGTTATTGGTACTTTACCTTGGCTATAGTATTATTTGGCGGAGATAGAGATTACCTTTGGGACAATTCGAGCATGGAAGAAAAAATATCGGTATTTCAATTTGGATTGGTTCGACTTTTAATAATACCATTAGCAATTGAATGGTTTTGACCCATGGTTTCAATAAAGGCGAAAACTATATAAGGTGATGAGAATCATAGTACGAGGTGTGCATGCAGAGGCATTGTAAATAAAAATCTCTTTATGAGATCTGCATGATCAAAATCTGTTGTCTGATAACGCTGAATCCATGATGCACCTATGGAGTTGATCGAGGAAATGAAAAAGCTCTAGGAAGATCAGTAAATAAATAATAAATATCTGATGCAAGTCTGATGAAGAAATTGAAGAAATTCGGTGGATTTGAGGGTTGAAGTCTTCTGCATAGAAGTGGAAGCTTTCTGCTAGTTCAAGCTGGTGTTAAATCAGGGGGTCGAAGCTCCCTTCCAGGAGAGGCTGGAGAATGAGAGAAGGTTGAAGCCTTTTGCAGGTTGGTGCCTGCGTGCTGGTATGAGTCTGCGCCAGCACAAAATTGTAAGATGTTTTCTTTATAATAAATATTGAAGACTGAGATGACAGTAGTGGTGGTTTTCTCCCAAATTGGGTTTCCACCTTAAATACTAGTGTTCATATGTGTTCCTTTTTTGTAATGGCTTATTCTGTTATTTCTTTTCACATGTTTACTAAAAGAATGATGCAATAATCTAAGTAAAGAATTAACAGCATAATAAGATCTCTAGTGAAAAGTTTTCAGTCAGCCCTAAATACTGAATCACCCCCCCTCTCTGTATTTTTCCCAACAGACAATAATTCCTACATATCAAAATATAAAGTTATAACATACCAGCTCATACTTGAACATAACATCTGTATCAATATTCTTCTTCTATATCTTCTTGATATTCATCCAACTGATCGACATCTATATCAACATCTGATTCAGAAATGGTGTTGAAATGATCGACCATGTCATCATCATCAATTATGTCATTTTCAATAATATCCTCATCGACATCATCATCAATAATTGTTGCCTCATCTCCTATGCCTGGTTCATCTTCTAAGATATCTTCTTCGTCTGTCAATGCATCTTCCTGCTCATCTGCCACTACATCATCTTCTTCTTGATCAATATCATCTTCTTCCTCTACAGTATACTCTATTGGCCTTCCTCTTGGATCATATCTAATAGCAAATGACCATTCGTTCTCACCTGGAACCTCTGAGTAAAAGACTTGTTTGCATTGGCTTGGAAAAACATAGCGATCTTTTCCTGCTTCAAACTGCGATGTTTTAACCATTGGAAATCCATTGTCATGTTGAATAAGTGTTCTATCATCATCACGTACATTCATTCATAGCCTATACCATTTGACGTCGAACAAAACTATTTTGAAGGAATTAAGGTCACACTCAACTATATCATCTAAGAACCCATAATATCTATTTTCAGATTCTCGAGGATGTCTGTCACTCCTGGAGGAAACATTAGTGACCTGGAATACTGCAGTTATCCCACTATCAGAAGTTTTCCTGTTATCATCCAACTGTTTAACGCGAAATTGACAACCATTGCACCACATAGCCTTGTGGTGTTTCAACTACAATATGCCAAACATGAAAAAGATGCATTCTCAATTAATAATTAAACATATAATTTACACAGCATGAAAATTAACTGAAAAATAAAACTTCTTGTCACATTATAAATATAGTATAAAATAAGTAATGAATAAAATAGGTGAATTAATTGCTTACCTTTCTATCTTTCAAACCATATGCTAAATCAATTTCCCTGTCCGTAACGTTCCCACTTCCACTACGATACGCTTCTCTAATCAATTCAGACAGTAGTTGCCATGATAACCTACCGTCGTTACGTGCTTTACATGTTTCAATCCATTCACTCATCCACTCAATATTGTTTGCAATGTATAAAAGTAGTGCCTCATAATCTTGAGCACCTGAATAAAAAAACAATAATTCACCAATATTAATAAATATTACTTATAACCATGGTAAATTATATCAATTAATAAACTATGAAAGAATAAGACCTAAATGAATATAATGATCATATACATGATGTAAAAAAATGAAACATTATATGTATTATACATAATAAATCTTTACCTCTCACTTTCTTCATTCTACCTTTTCCCAACAGGTGCTCCTCTTCAAATTTTTTGATGGAGTTCACATATCAAATGCAATCCATCACCTTCATGGCTGGCATAGCTAATTTAGGAAGATAATGACTAATATACACCATGGATTGATATACCACATATACCTCCACCATAGAACTCTCAGGTCGTGCTCTTTGTTTAACCAATGCCTTCAAGGATTTCAGGTGCCTCTTGACCATCCACATTGACCTTGTGTGTACTGGTCCACACATTTCAATCTCCTCAACTTGGTGTATCAAGTAGTGTTCTTGTGCATTGAAAAATGTTGGAGGTAGATACTTTTGCATTTCACACATTAGCCGAAGAATTTCTCTCTTCCAATACTTTATTTCATCTTGATGGATTTCTTTCAATGACAACCATCTGCAAATCATTACGCAAGGTTATTTCAATGAAACATAATATATATTTCATTACAAGTAAATGAATACATCATTTCATCAAGTACGAAAATAAATTGTAGCAATTAGATTTTGCGTATAAATCAAAACTACTTACCTCATGTATTTACTAAGACCATATATAACTTGTTTGACATTGTTGTCGAAGTCATTTGGGAGAGATACAGGTAGAACATACTATAACAATAAAAAAATGAATCGTTATTGGTTTCCAAATTAAACAGAAAAAAGGAAAATTTAAAATATGTATTCAAGCAATAACATACAAAAACGTATACCAAAAAAATTACCTTAACAAAGTTATGCCAATCATGTGTTTTCACCCCACTGAAGTCACCTTTATTCGTTAAGATATTATTTATGTTTGAAGCAAAACCTGTTGGAAATTTAATTCTTCTAACGACCTCTTTTACATCATTGCTTTGTTGTTCTGTTAATAACCATGGAATATTATTATAATTTTGACCTCCATTGTTATTTGATCCATCGATCACACTTTTCATTGCATGATTTGATTTCTCAATGTCAGCACAAATTTTGTCAATTTTATCTCTATCATGTGCACCATCTATGGTTCGCCATAACATTTCTGTCACATTCTTCCCGACATGCATTGTATCAAACAAAAGCTATTTTTAGGTCTTCATAGTAGGGCAACCTCGCGAATTGAGAAGGATAACATTTCATTCCAGGTGGAAGTACAATATTAGTACCTTCACGGTGACGATGACCTTGATATCAAAGAATAAAATAAATCAGAACAATATTAATTATAAAATACAATAAAATAAATTCATTAGTTAAAACAAAAATTCCAAAAATTACATAAACAAATAATATATATATATATATATATATATATATATACACACACACAAATTACGTACCAACTGCTCGATGATTATCAATTTTGTTATATTCCAACATCCACAACTGAGGTGTCATTCTTTGTGGTTTTAATCTAGTTTCTTCTTTATCATTGAAAATATGTTTTTCAGTAGTACGATACTTATGGTTCCTAGGGAGGAAGTGCCTAAACTCATCAAACACCATCTTTCTTAAGTCTGGAGAATGACGATAGTTCATCTTAGGGCCACAAACTAGACATGAAAATCTACCCTTTGTTTGAAGACCTACAATAGATGGATCAATAACAATTAATATACTATGAGATCATTTTTAAAACATGCAATATGGTATATCTAATTTAGATAATTATGTATTATATTAAAGTGCAATGAAATATTACATACCACAAACATGTGTTAGTCTTGGGGCATCATGAATTGTCCATACAAGCATTCCATGACATTGAAATCTCTTCTGCTTGATTGGTTTAGTGATGTCATACATAGTGATGCCATGCCATAACTATATTAGCTCATCGATAAGAGGCTTAATATATACATTCATATCTTTGACCTGGTACTTACCTAATTGTTCAAAATTACGGTACATAATAATTACTCCCATGATATATGTATATATAAGTAAGTAAATAAATAAAATATATATTTATGCAAACAACGAGAGAAATGAAAATGTTACATTCAAAGAAATAATGTATCAAATACTTGGAATAATCATAGTCAACATTATGTGCTCTCTCTTTATTGACATCCAAGGAGGAATGTTATTGTTGATAATGAAAATAGGCCACACTGAGTAAGTAGATCTAAGCTCTCCGAATGGATTAACACCATCAGCTGCCAATGAAAGCCTGACATTACGAGGTTCATTTTTAAAATCTACATATTTTTCCTCGATTTCTTTAAATGCAGAGCCATCTGCAGGCATTCGAAGAACACCATCTCCACTTCTATTCTTTGCATGGAAATCCATAAACTGTGCTATGCTGTTACACCTGAACATTCGCTGCAAACGTGGAATTATGGGAATATGACGAAGAACCTTTTGAGGTACCTTTTTGGTTAGTTGATCTGTTCGATATCTACTGGTACCACATTTCGGACATTCTGTTTTCAACGCATGTTCTCCGTAATATATAATATGATCTTTAGGACATGCATCTATAGTGTTATATTCCATTCCAAAGTGTTTCATAATAGCACGTAGATCTCGATATGTTCGAGGTAAAGTATTTGGCGATGGTAACAAATATTCACCCAGCAATCTACAACAGAAACAAAAAGTAGTGTCTTGTAAAGATTATTAATCATATATATATATATATATATATAGATATATATCATAGTTATTAAAACCGGAACCGGTGACCGGACCGGTGGAGCTAATGAACCGGGTTTCGAACCGGAACCGGTCTAACCGGTAGCGGTCAGATCTCAATGAACCGGTTTTAAAAAAATACATTAAATAATTATTTTTTAATAAAATGAAAAAAAAAAAAAACTATTTTTAAGATTTGCAACCATGATTCCAAGCCAATAGAGACAAAATATGAAAAGTTTGCTCATTTATATACCATGCAAAGGTGAATATATCAAAATGGTAGCAAATGCAATACATATCATCGAAAAATACATAATCAAACTTGTTGAAGTAATGTATCAGGTTTCTCTTATATTATTCACTGTGTTTTATTGCTGAGTTAATATTATAATATACAATCTGTCCCTGCTCAGATCTGTTGTCAATTCATTGTATCAGCCTTAAAGACAATTCTGGGTTCAGTATATATATATATATATATATATATATATATATATATATATCAGACCAGCATTTTGAAGATCTTGTATTCTTCATTATCTATGTTTGCTTGCTAATAAATTTCTAGAAAAACATCTACAACACTTAGAGGTATTGAATTGGTTTATGAAACCCACTATTAGTGCTATTTGTAACAAGTTGAGAGAGCATTACAACTTCAGCAGTCTGCTCACAATGTGTTTGACAAAATTTATCACTGAAAATATTCATTAAAACCCAGAAAACTTAGTAGCTAGTTTAGTGCATTTCCAACCGGGAATTTTCTAGTGGTCAATTTATTATTGCCAGTCACATTTTCATTAGGTTGTATGTCGTTGTCCCTTGAGTGGCTTCAGACCATTTGCATCAGTCTTGATGCCATGATCAAATTGCTTGTATGCTGTGTGAAAGGTTTTGTATTTATGTTGCTGCTATGTGTGAGCAGAGAGAGAGGGTCTGACAGTTCCTAGCTGAGTGTGAAATAAGGTTGCTGCTGATTGTTTTGAGAACAGAAATTGTCATCAAGTACACTTGATGAGTTGCATGCTGCCGGGGATTTTATGCTAGCCAGCCTTGTATTTATCAGTCATCATGTGTATTGTTGCTACTATAAGGTGTTGAGTATGAGTTATTAGACAAGTTTGTTGCTAGTATAATAGAGGAATTTGCAACTCATGGAGGAGACACTGAGGAATTTGCAACTCATGGAGGAGCACCTAACCAGCCGGTTAAGTACGGAACTAGTCGGTTTATGCATAAACCGGCCGGTTAGGTCCGGTTAACCGGCCAAAACAAGTGAGAATAGGCTATTGACCGGGTTGCAAGGCCGGTTCCAACCGGTAGCCATCCTGACCAACCGATTTTGATAACTATGATATATATATATATATAAGTTATTATTTTACACATTTTTTACAACTAAAAAAAGGGAAAATAATCAACATTTACATATATGTGATCATATATACATATTGCATACCTTAGGAGTTATGTCATACCTCTGTTCGACAAATTATTCATAACCTTTAAGTTCACCAGCAACAATGTAGTAGAGAGAAGAGTTGCATTTGAGTGTTCAAAAAGTCGTTCACTTGACCTTTCAATCATAGGTACATCATAAATACCGTCACTGCTATCTCCACCATCATCATCTAACTCACCATACAAATGGAGCATTTGATTTGTCCCATAATTAATGTGAAATTTGTCTCATTACTCATCATGATCTACCTCCATGGGATCATTAAGTACAACCCATCTGTGCAAGCCATGTTCTTCACCTTGTGCGACATCATTCATCTATCTTTGCTGCAATATTCTCTTGTCTTTGGTGCAACATTTTCTAATCTACTATCTTTAAATGACTGGTTGTGATGGAAATATAAAAAGTTTGGGGGCAATTGTGCCTTTATGAAAATTACAAACATTAATCATTAAACATTAGTGCGCATATAAAAAATATTAAAATAATATAAAATTTTACGATATAATCAAAATGAAGATAGATAATTAATTACCACGGGACGATAGTCATTTGATCCACCATCAATGTGCCCATATTTCCTACAATGCATTGTTGTTGTTGCTATTAAAACTCTAACATTATTTCTCATACAACATTTTTTACAAGGGCAATAAACTCTGCCATCACCCCTTTCACCCTTTTGAATTTTTTTTCCAGCTCCAATGTTTTCTTCCATTGATGCAAATTATCCTATAAATAAAACAATAAATCTCTCTCAATGGTGTAGAAAACCCAAGACTTGTTGAACTCAATGGGTGCTCAATATATAAGCAGAAAGAAAATAAAAGTGGGCATTTTACAAATTGTGATCTTTTTATAAAATGTGCGCTTTTTACAAAATTGTGGGCTTTTTACAAATTGTGGGCTTTTTTTATTCTTAATGCATTTTCTGTAGAATACTAAATAGATTTTTCCAAAATTTCAGATGCAAACTGTAGTCTCTACTACGTTTGGAAAATTGGAGGTTTATAAAAGATAAACTGCGAACAGAATTGTACCACTATGATAAGAAGCTATCAGAAGCATTCCTTCTGATTCAAAAACGTGGAACTACCTTAAGAATGCTTATGGTTGATATAAATATTATAGCATGGCAGTTAAATGTAGTAGTTATGCTAAAATACTGAATAACAGCTTGAGAGTGCTCTTCAGATACTGTACGAATGCACCAAATTAAAGTTGTACCATTACTAAAGATAAATGGCCAAAAATAATTGTTTAGGTATGGTAGAGTTATAATTCTTTCTGGCGGTAGCAAAGCGGGGATAGGATGGAAAATATGAGAGAACTAGGGTTCCAGGACTACATAAGGCCAACATAGTTGTGAATGGGAGACAAACTCATTGCCCAAAGTGTTTGAGAGCACCCATTGAAGCTCCTATATATAGCAGAGTCAACATTTTCCTATTGAACAAGTTTGTATAGTCAAAGCCACAGCAAGAGAAGATAGCCACGATCCTAAATGAGAACCAGAGCCAAAGCTAAGACAGATCCACGTTTAGCAAAACAAGACAACCATAGCAAAGGATTTGACCACAGAACCAGATCATGAGAGATAGAAAGATTCTTGCTTCCATTGTGGAAATGTAGAAACTGTACAAGGGCTTTGCTTCCAGCAGATTTCATTGTGACAGTAATTTCTATGGTGTTGTAAGCGCTCATTAGTAGAATCTTAAAGCCATTATGGAATTCTTTTAACCTGGAGAGGGTTTTCTGTGGTTATAAATCCTCATGTTCAAATTCCATTGTGGATTGGTTGTGTTTGATATTATGTTTTTACTGTCCGCAGTTGAATTTTCGCACAGAAAATTATCAGTCTAAAGAGGAGAAATTTTGCGATGTTTCTTTTGCTTCCTATTGTGAAGTATTTCGCTCAGAACTCTACTCGTTGTAACAGAGGTCTTGGGCATAGAACAGGGGACTTGGGTTTTTTGGAATCAAACTTTAGGTTAAGATGCTCATCTGAAGAATGGCACAGTGAGCCTTAGCATGGAGTTGGGAGTACCAATTTGAAGTGCAGGTAGGGCATTGTACAATAGACCAGTTAGATTTATGGACCCTAATACAAAAGTTTCTTCTTCTTTCAAAACGTGTTTCTCCTTTTCTGCAACCAATGTGGGTCCTGTTCTTGTTTCAATTGGGGATGGATGAGCATTTGTTATTGCTCCAGATGATCACACTCTGGGTAGCCCTGGAGGCTATTTGGGGGTGATGAGTCCAATAGGTCTCAATGAACTGTTGCCCTCGCTGGGGAATACTATTGCGGTGGAATTTGATACTATTTTGGATGTTGAATTCCACGATCCTAATGGAAACCAGTACCTTCAGCTCCAGTACCTGTTCACAAAAGAGGGTGCCATAGTCATTCATGCGTGCAGAGAGGGTGAATTGCAGGCATTGCAACAGGAGGTGTTGTTGTTGTTGCATTAGCCACTAGATTGTTTGTCTGGTTCTGTTACAAGCGCAGAGTATTGAAAAGGACAGACAAATTTAGTTCAGATATTGTGAAATTTCCTCAGAAATTCACCTACAAAGAGCTCAGCAATGCTACGAAAGACTTTTTTTGAATGTGATTGATAATCGATAATTGCAAGCAAGGGTAATCCCCTTGTGAAACCCAAATTTCTGAGCATTTTCTAAAACATGATGACAGAGTCATTGTAATGAACAAGCACCTAGGTCCATATTACGTCCAAATCTACCAAGCACCAAGATCTATAAAAAAAAATCCACAGTATTTGCGAACTAAGAAGAAGAGGCAGAAAATGTATTCTAATTACCTGTTCGAATAGTGGTTGGGGTTTACCACGGAAAAAATTTGACAGAGCCCATGTAGCATTTTGTATCATTGAAATTCTGGCAGTATCATTCAACTGGGCAAGAACCTGCCTCGAAGCTCCATGAATGAGGGAAATATCCCTAAATGATGCAGAGTCTCCAACAATATTTCCCAAATCCCAAACAGCCTTACATGAACACCAGTTGAACTCAAAGTTGGGTAGTAGTTTTTTAAATCAAATTCCAAAATTACAGACGTATAAAGATAGTTGGGAAGAATAATTGTATGCCTCTAAAATGAACGTGCTACCTGTTCTCGAACATTATCATTCCCAGAGGCAAGAAGTTCCATAAATATAGGCAGTGCCCCGTAATCAATCACAACCTTTGTATTCTCAGAGGCTCCAAAAAAACCCAAATAGGGTCAACCCTACTACAGGAGGAAGGGCCTGCAGTAAGAACTTACCATTTTGCAAGAACTGAGGGTGAATGCTGTTCTGCAAGAGCTGAGGGCGAATGCTGTTATGCAAGAGCTGAGGGCGAATGCGTGCGTGATATCAGACATTAATGTAGTTTTTAAAAAAATCATTTTTATGTAGCGCGCATTTGAATTTTAGCATTTCAAATAATTTTTATTTACATTTGATTTTTGCATTTCTAATACAAGTGACAAACAAATTTCTACAAGAGGTTGAAATTTTTACTAGATAGCCATGAAAGACTAATTAAAATGACTTAAAATGCAAGTGGAACTTCAAAATAAATGTAATTGAAGGTTCTCTCCACTAAATTTTTGCAAAAGTGCTTACATTATTTAAGTTATCTAGGATATTTTTTTGTATTACACAATCTAAATTAAATAATGATATAGTTGGGTAGTCTTATTGTTTCAAATTAGGACACAATTTTCAAATGGTGATGAAGTTTCATGTGATGATTAACTGACAATATTCTCCTTTCCTATCCTTGAAAAACTATACAAGGTTCCTTGTTGCCACATGAAACCCTAACTCATGTAGCAGCATAGGACCAGTCCTCCATTTTGCCCGTCATAAGGCATTTTGCACATATTTGACGACTAGAATTTGTGGATTCCCATTTTCCATGAGGTGCTAGGAAGGATAGAAGACTTAATTTTGACGTTTGAATTTTTTTCAAAAACGTTCTTACGCCCTATAATTTCCACTTACCAATAATTTTGCAACACTAGTCCTCTTCGCAATTGCAAGGTTGTACTCAAAAAGTAAGGAAAGTTAATTTTTTGGCTCACTCAATGATCCAGGTGGATACTGGTGGCCACCTGCCTATTTCACTTGGGGCCCCACCATTGTCTCTTTCAGTTTTTCAATTTCGGCACAACTTACTATTTTTAGCAATTTTTCAGGTCCTGAACTTCGAGAGCCATTTTGAGGCCCTAAACGACGTTTTTTGGGCATCGCGCCTCCAGCGAATATCATTCTGTATCATTCCATTCTAGAATTATATTTGTGGTGAAATTTGTAGTCCTCAGATAGATATTTCTAATGATGTATCATGTGCGTCAAACAGAGATAGTATGCCAAAGTTACGTCCCTGGGAAGTTGAAACACCAATTTACCCAAACGGGGCCCATAGTTTTGGCGCTTCATCTCCTAGGGTTAGGTTTTTGGATGTTTAGGGTTCTCCATTATTTCTCAATAATAAATAGGCCCTCGAGCCTCATTGTAACTCAGTTCAGAGGCCTGTAGCTGCCACATCTCTTCTCAGAGATAGCTACCAGCGCCCTAGCTAGTTTTATTTCCATTCTGTCTGTAAGCAAATTTCAGTTCTTTGATATTAATGAAATGAAGTGTTATTTCCGCTGCATCTCTATATTTATGGTTATGTGTTTATTCTGTTGCGTTCCTGCATAAATCCGGATCAGTGGTATCAGAGCGGTCTGCTTTTTCTCGATCCTTCTTTGCATGTCCCCAGCGAGGTCGGGGTATAAGGAGCTAGGGCTCGATCTGGTGGAACCTTTGCAAGATCAGCCTCGCAAACCTCGACGGACGCCCATGGGGGACGAAAAGAAAGATGAGGGAGCAGGAGATCCTATCAAAATATTGCTCAAGGAGGCCCTCGAAAAACAAAGGAACGCGATGATGGATAACTTTTCCCAGATCCTTCAACAGTTGCCCACCGGTGGCACATCTTCATCCAACAGCCACTCTGGAGGTGCAAATCCTTTGAAAGTACAAGTAAATTTTGACATTCCCATATTTGAGGGTCAAATAGATGCAGATGCCATAGATATATGGTTAAATCTATTAGAAGGATATTTCTCGGTTCATGAATTTTCCGATAGGGAGAAGATTATTTTTGCACTCCTCAAAGCTGCCCCCCATGTCAAGGACTGGTGGGAAAGCCACTGTGAGAAAAAGGACGAGATAGAACCCTCTTTGCTCTCGATCTTACCCACTTGGAATTCTTTCCGAGACGCCGTCAAGGAACAATACTATCCCGTGGGGAGCTATGAGGACAAGTACATACAATGGACCACGTTGCGGCAACAAAGGGATCAAGATGTGCATGAGCTGACGAATCTGTTCCATACCCTGCGCACCAAGTTGGGTATCAAAGATTCAGAGAAACATCTAGTGCTAAATTATTACAGTTGTCTGCACATATACATTTAGGAGGTAATGGAGTTCCTCGACATCTCCTTGCTTGGTACGGCATACCAGTATGCTGCCAAGATTGAGCAGAAATTCAAACAGAAGAAGCGAGACTTTGGATCTGCGAATCAAAAGTAAGGGAAAGGTGCTCCCAAAACACATAACAAAGGACAGAGCCAAGGCATGGTGACTCAAGACAACCTGTCGAAGCCACAAGCAAAGAACAACACCACAAATCCAAAGAAGGACACGGGAAAGTGGTGTGAGTTCCATAAGAGCTCCACTCGCAACACAAGTGAGTGTCGGGCCAAGCAGTCGCTGGTGGTCGAGATGCGGGCTTCTAAGTCAGATGCATGCTCTGACTTTGAATCAGAACCTGACAAGGGGAATGAAAAAGGGAAACAGATTATTGATGCGGAGCCCAATGCCACTGTTTCCATTACAAAGATCCAGAAGGAGGAACCAGAAGATCCGGAGGAGGAGGAACATCTCTTCCACTCCCAAATGTGGTTAAAGGGCTCCCCGGTACAGTTCATTGTCGATAATGGGAGCCAGAAGAACCTCATTTCGGCAGATTCCGTGAAGCAGTTGGGCTTGCCGACCACAGCTCATCCACATCCATACACCATCGGGTGGCTTCACCAAGGACGAGATCTCTGCGTTTGCCAGCAGTGCCACCTTCCCTATAGCATCAAGCCCTTCACGGATGAGGTATTATGCGACGTTGTTCCTATTGATGTTTCTGATGTATTATTTGGACAACCATACTTGTGGAAGCGTCATGCAGTGTATGATTCTCGGCATCGTGCTGTTATTGTTACTTTGGGAAATAAGTTGTACAGGATACCAGAGGCACCACCTCCTGCTACTATCTCTTTGGTTACTGCAAAAAAATGCAGTAAGCTCATTTCCCAAACCAGGAAATTCATTTTCCTGATGATCCACCCCCAGGGCAAGAAGAATACTATGGCCACGACCTCCAGAAAAGGCTCCTCTACACGACAACAACAAATGGATAAGGTTGTGGAGGAGTACGGGGACATTTTCACCTCACCCACAGGGGTTCCTCTACACTGTCAAGTCAAGCACCCGATTGATCTGACCCCAGGTGCGCCGCTACCCAATGGACCGATCTATCGGTGCTTTGTTCTGGAGAATGATGAAATCAAGAGGTAGATTCAGGAGCTGCTGCAGAAGGGTCACATCAGACCAAGTTCATCGCCCTGTAGGAGCCCGATAATTTATTATTGTGAAATCATAGTTCTAAATTATCTCTTATTCTGTGAGAAATGTAATCTATTAATTGTAAGTAGATTCATTAAAAAAATTCAAACTGATTTTATCATGAATGATGACAATTTATATATTAATTGGTTTTTAAGAGTATTTGTATTATGTAGGAGCACTGGAAAGAAAAATCAGGACTTCATTTTCTGTTTTCCTTATTTGATTGGGCTGAACTAGAGAAAATTGAATATGAATAGTGAGTTAATTGTAAGATCAATGGGCCAAGGCCATACATCAACATTGACCACAGTGGGGAAGTATAAAAGCATGGATATTCATGCAAGTATAGTTATTACTGTAAGATCAAAGTTAACTCTTAGCTTCACTAAAGAAATAGAAGGCAAAGATCTAGCATCAACTGAAACTCACGTGAAAAAGTAGATGAAAAATGTATAATCATACAATGGAGAGGTAATCTATAATTATCCAGTAATACTCTTGGCTATGCCTTGAGACTAAACTAATTCTCAATATTTTTGAATAATCATCCATTGGAATTTAGTAGGAAAACCATAGTAAATCATTGTCCAATAGTCATGCAAAAATATATAAAAAATAATATTTGTTGGTTGTTTTTCAATAGGTGGACCATGATGGGACCACTGAGAAGGTGGGGGTGCTTTTTTAATCATGGAAGTGAGGTTTAGTAGATTGATAGTCAAGTTACCTTTCCCTATAAATTTTCTCGATCACGTTATTCATTCATTGAACTTTGATTCATTCCTACTGTTTTGATACACAATCCAATCTAGTTGAGTCTTGAGTCTTCATTGAGAATGGAATTCATAGGTTGTCAAGAAAGAGGTTATCATGCACATGTACTCTTCTTTTCTTGGTATCTTTGTAACTATGTTCAGCCTGAGTTCTATATTTTTAAATTATCATAATAGTTCGTGATTATTAGGCTTTTATTTTGTCTTTTAAGAATTTTAATTTAATTATTATTAATCATTAAATTAAAATATATATATATATATATATATAGTTATTATAGTTATTAAAATTTCAATAGAATTATTAAACTTTCAATGGTACATCATGGCCTGATTAATTTCGCTCAGCAATTTCAAATGGTATTACATTTAGTCAACAGTAATCATCAATTTCTACACACAGAGACTAATTTCTCTGGAAGCCTAAGATTTATTTGGCTTGTTATTCTTATAACTACATAGACATAATTAATAGAGAGATTGAGGATAGAAAAAAATCTAGTGCTTAGTCTCCACTACTCAACATGATTTTGTGAGAAATAATACATAGATTGATTTCTCTGAGTGCCTTAGCGTTCTTTGGCTCATTTTTTTAATCACAACAACAATAAAAAATGCATTGAGGATTTGTTCTTAGTCCGATTATGCAATTTTTATAAGACAGATTATGCAATATTAATAATAAACATAAATTTATTGCAATTTAGGGAAAGCTCGTTCATGTTTTTTCTTTATATTGGAAGGTTACTTGATTTTTGAAGTAATTTTTAGTAGATCATAGCATATATTGAGGAAATATTAGTTTGACAAGAATCAGTTATTTCTCTTGAAAATTTAGGTATTAAAAGTCCATGACACAGATATATCACACTCCAAAATCCAAAGAAAATGGAAGAGCGTTCAATTTTTTAAATCAAACTTTTATTGGTGAAGGGTTAATTTATTACGAGAACATCATTAATGAAGTGAAAAATTTTAAACATAACGTTTATTGACTAGAAAAATAATGACCAAAACGTCAAAAAAAATTGTGTGACGGGTAAAGAGAAATCCAAATTCCAACCCTGCCTGCCACTTGTTGGTGAGTGGAGGTTATTCACTTTTCATTTACAGCTTACCAGGTTACTCATGTTACTAATATTTTCACATGGCTCACTTTTAGGTGACTACTTATTGTACTTCTTCTTTATAAAGAACAATTGGTAGATAATTATATTATTTGAAATCTATAACAAATCCAGGCAACAAAATTACAACAAATAGAAAATTATGCAAAAAATTCACCAGGGCACTAATGTGTGGATACCCTATCATTTCTTAGATCCTCATAACTTACCAACACCTACTATATTGGTATACACATAATATGGCATTTACCTAAAGTATTTCATATGTATCTAGAAGTAAATAAGTTGTATGACAATTGTTATGGAAGATATAAGACGTGTATTATAGTTTATATTTCAATTTTTCTTAAGTAGCATGCATGTGCGGTCCATATAGTGACTACAATTACCAAATATATTTCAGTGAAGATGTGAAGATGATCTCTCATTAGGTCCTAATTACTTAAAGCATCATTAATTAGCTTTCCAAATGAATTAAATATGTTAACAAATTAGTAAAAACTAGGAAAACAAATCATGCTTTAAAAAAATATGGCACAATGAGTCACACTCTGAGATTTATTTAATTACTCATCAAGTGTTGCTACAACATATATATGATCACCATTACCATAGAAATGGGACATGTGACCATCATTTTGGTTTCTCCAATGATATTCCACATCATGAGCATTGTTTAGGGTTGATTGTGTTGATTTTTTTAAACAAATCATTTATACATTTTTATGGAAATTATAGACACAATTTATAATCACATTACAAGATCATGATGTATGGATATTCCTTATCATTTCTTAGATACTCACAACTTACCAACACCTAATAGATTGATATACACATCATATGGAATTTACCCCTAGAATGCCACATGTATCCTAAACCAAATTAGTTGTATGGCAATTGTTATGGTGCATATATGATGTGTATTACAGTTTATCTTATAATTTTGTTGAAGTAGCATACAACAATTTACATAGTGATATGAGAACCACTCTCTAGAGTATACATCGATTTTGTACACATGGCTTTTCAGTTGATTTTTAAGATATATCATTGATGATGCTCACATGATTATATAATGAACCATTAAGTTGAACTATGAAATTATTCCTCACAACACACACATATTGATGAATTAATATTTTTTCTCATATAATTTTTTTAATCTATTTTGAAAAAAAAAAATTATATATAATTATTTCTAAGAAGAATGAGAGTTCCTTACCATATCTTCGTAAAACATATAATAGTGACGTTTGGAGGTAATTGCGACGTTTGGAGGCAGCCGTCTAGCGACGCTTTGGGGCATAGTGTCGCAATTGCGACACTTTTTCTAAGTGTCGGTATTGCGACACTTTTCTCTAAATGTCGGTATAGCGACGATTTCCCAAGATCAATGGCCCAAAGTGAACCCAATAACTTACCTTTTCCCCGCACCTTTCCTTTTGATCGTGGCTGTTTGCTCGTTGAATCCAAATCTGATGGCGCTAATACATTTTCGCGCTCATAAAGTAATCGTTTGATGTTTTGGCAAAGCTGCGGGAAATGGGTGGTTTTTCCAAACCACCCGCACTTACGTGTCGCCACCACGTTGTATCGCATTCGAAAAGCTAGTTTCTACTTACCACCATTTTCCCTCGCAAATACCACTAGCGGTATTCCCTAAACCTCACCCGTTAACCCGAGTTTAATGTCATTTAACTATGTTTATATCATCATTTAATACATTAAAATTATATTTTTCATTCAAATTTTCACCTTTTCGCTTTAAACCTGTAAAAGCATTGCAAAACTGTTTTTTCCTCAAAATCAAGCTGTTTGAAACCTGAGAAACTTTGCAAATCCATTTTCAACCTACCAGTACCATTTTTCGACGCCCATTGCCCTGAATTTCCATTACAAAGTACTAAATTGTCCTCTGCGAAGCCATTTTCAAAAAAATTGAAGACTGAGCACCTCTGCAACGTCTTCAACTGAATTCCGCTGGTTCTCCAGGTACTTTTCTTCGAAGTTTCCCTCTGAGATTTCAAAATTCCTATCGATTTCAAATAATTACCAAAGTTACGGCAAAAAAGTGTCTTTTTTTCAGGGGAAACTCTGTCAAAATTTCCCTGGAATCCCTAATTTCCCTTTCTCGCATTTTTTTCCATACCCTGGTTCATTTTGCTGTTGAAATCGATTTTAAATACACGTTCTGAGCTTTAAATTCCTTGCATTTCCTAAAAACCCTTCTCAGAAACCCCATTTTTCAGTAGAAATTCACCAAGAAACCCCTGTTTCTTGTAAAGGAACTTAGCAAACCATTTAAGCTTGCTTCGTTCATTATAAAAAATGACCAAAGAAACAGGTAACCCCCAAGAATGGAGGCCCAAAATCTCAAAATAAGTCTTCTGAAAAGATTCCTTAGCCTATGTCCTTCAAAATCGACAAACCAACTCCTGTACTCGCGGCTGATTCTACAGAAGTGGTCAGACCAGTCCAGCCTCCAGTAATTTCTCCAGAGAACAACCCTTTAGTTGATCTGGACTATAGAATACTAGACCCTAATGTAGAATTTAACCTGCTTGATGTCTATAATTGGTGCTATGGAAAATCAGTGGAAAAGAGTGACAAAGATATTCCAATTTGGGAATCCAATCTGCCTAGATATATTGTCTCTCTCACTCATTTTGTTCTTGACTTTATCAGATTATGCCAAGCCTATTATATGCCAGAACAAAGATGTATTGTAAAAAAAGAAAAAGATATCCTATTTTACATCACTGAAGAGTCGATAAATTCCATGCTGCAAATGAATCATGACCCCAATTCTGCTTCCCTATCAATAGAAGATTTAACCCAACTATATCTTGACTTGGAGTTCAATACTAGATTCAAAATATACCAGACTTTTTGTCCAAATCAAGTTGATATTCCTAAGTTAAATCCTCCTTTCGACACCGTTGATTTCTCAGATGAAACTAGACAGATTGTCTCAATGCTCTCCTTCATACTAGGATACACTAGTGATGAATTCACTGATGTGGCTATCCTAGGTTTTCTGTCAACTCTAAGCCCCGGTAAATCACCATCCATTCATTTCAATTTTGCTAGATTTATTGCTGAAAGTATGCATTATCAGTTATCCAAATTACCAGAAGAAGGAGTTTTCAGATACTCCTCTTATCTACTCCACCTCTTCCTATATTATCAAACAGATAAGTTTCCAATTGAATGTGAGAAAGTGGATGCAGAAGGAAAAGTTCTATCAGTAGTATTTTGGTAATCTATTCTAAGGAAATGGAACAGAAAGTATAGTTTTACAGATTTCAATGACTCATTTATAGCCCCTGCTATGTATCTCTTGGAAAAAGAGGAGATCCCTAGGATCAATGATGAGACAAGAAGAATTCTGCAGTTATCAAAGAGCTACAAAGCTGGAGATTGGTATTTATATAAAAATCATACAGAAATCAGAGTGTATGGCTCATCCCTGGCCCCATATAAGTTACCCAGATTTGTTACTACAAGAATATTTTCTTTAGAATATCTTAGACAACTATTGAATATAGATGAAATCAACTTCATAGCTTCCAGGAAAAAGACCCAATTTAAGCTGAAAAATCAAATTGGGCCATTCATTGTGAATAACAGAGAAGCTGCCAATGAGATAAATGTAAAACTTAAAGAGTATAAGTTCATGAGTTTGCACTTGGGTCATGACCTGAAGGTATTTTGGTCTGACAGAAGTGAGGGTAAGTTTCTTGTTTGCCATGATCTAAACCCCATATTGAAAGATATGTATAAATAAAATTGAATGGGAGCCAAACACCCTATCGATGATGATTCCTGCAGTGTGACCACTGGTATCTGGGGTAGGCAATTATGAAGGAAAGCAGTTGAGCCAGAATGATCGGTGGCTGCTACAAAGCGAGAATCTTGAGTCTAATGTACATAAAAGAGACAGAGAAGGAGATAGTTTCATAGCTGAGACTATTGAGGACATAGAATTCAGAACTCCTTATAGTAAAAGAAGCAAGTCAACAGAAGAAGAAAAGGATAAGGCTGTAAATATTGATATAGATGATGAAGCAACAAGAATAGTCACTCAAGCATTAAAAGAGCTTCAAAATGTAAAAATTGGAACACAACAAAAAGATACAGTCATGAAGGAAAACCAGGCTACTGTCGATTTGCCTCCTCCTTCTCAGGAAACTGACAATACAGAGTCAGAGATTCATATAAGATTCAAATAGATTAAAGAGAAGAATGAAGAGCTCAAGAATCAAGCTCATTCTAGATTTCTTAAGGAAAAGCCTGGAAACAAAGACAGGCTTCTTTCAACATTTGACTATTCATCCAATAAATTGGTAATGTCATTCTTGAAGCCTATAGTGGCTAAGCCAAAATCAGTGGAAGATTATTCCAAAACAGATCTTGAACTGGATGCAGATGCCATTCATTAATTAGATCAAATTGAATTTCATAGTAGCAATACTGAAATGCTATATTCCAAAATTGTCAGTAAAACTATGAAATCAATTAGGCTTGAGAAAACAGTGCTCAACCTCCAAAATCAAATGAGGTTGGACAAAGCCTCACTGCATGCTAATAATTTAAGAATAAAAGCACTAGAAGATATATTGATTGAAGCAGGGGGTGACCCAGCCAACATTGAAGGGGAAAAAGTCTTAATTAAATAGAAAAATGAGGATATAGCTGCTCTTAGAAAACATTTGAAGTTGCTTCAGAGTGAAAACTCTCAAGCAAAAGAAATTATACAGCAAAAAACAGAGAATGATGATTTAAAGCAGCTTGTACATCAAATGACAGAACAGATAAAAACAATGGAAAGTCAAATAGAAGCTCTAATGAAAGAGAATGAAGAAGTAAGAAAAACACAACAAATGGTCATTCCTACAGTGATCCCCACTGTAAACACTGTTATACCATCTACTTTGGTAGAACACTTGGCACCGAAAGGAGTACTAGCAACTGCAGTGCCAATTACTTCTCTAATATCTGCCTCTTCTTCTTCATCCTCACAGAGGAGCACACTACAAGACCAAGATAAAGAGATTCTTAGTTTGAAAGGCACTATTAAAAATTTAGAAAATTCCAAAAATAATGCCTTGATTAATTCTAGAGGACATGAGCAAAGGGCTGATCGACTACAAGAACAGGTAAATATTTTGCAAGCACAAGTAAATCTTACATATCAAGTGGCCTATATAAAAAATCATTTATGGACCAAAATTATTGAAGGCATTCATTCTCAATGGCCTTCAATTCGGATAATTTATGAATAGAGGGAGTTACTTCAAGTTGCTAGTGCAGAGATTGACAAGACTAAGAGGCAAATTGACAATAAACTAGCCCAAGCAATCTAACTCATAGCTTTTTTAAACAGTAAAACCAGGGAAGAGTTGAAAGAATTGAAAATTGTTGATAGAACAGAAAACATTCTTCAAATCAAAAAGGTCCTGAACAAAAGAAACATAATGAGTAATCTAGAGGACCGGTGTAAAGACATGAATTTATCCATCTCAAGATTTTTAGCCAAATACAAAACATTGTCAGAAGCAGGTTTTCTTGATATTCACGCATTGAATGACAAGTTAATGCCTCAGAAAGATTATGATCTAAAAATTAGAAATCATGCAAAAGAGCAAGCCAGACAACAACTGCCTCAAGGATCACCAACAGGAAAAATACTTCTTCAGTATTTTGAAAATCTGTTCTTTTTAAATAATGAGATCAGGCATATGTTCACTATAAAGCCTAACTTTGCCAAGTATACAGAGGCAGATGAAAGTTACAGAAAATTGAAGACTATGAAGATCCCCTCTGCAGAAAAGTGGCAAGAATTCACAGATCTGCTGTGAATTTAATGGATAAAAAACAGGAAATTCACTTGGAAATTCATTTTTTACTGTTACCTAAAATGGTAAAAATACAGGGTTAAAGTGCACAACAACAATCATTTCAAATTAGAATAATCAGTTCTATTTTTTCTTGTAAAAAGGTAACCCCTTGCAAATTGTTTTGTAGTTGTCCCTCTTTTTAAGCTTTCTTTCCTATTTTTTATTAAAACATTATCTCAATTCCTGAGATATTTTGTAAACATTTTTTTGTATAAATACTTCACAATTTGAAGTATTCAGTGTGAATAAAATTTCTCAAGACAACTATAGTCTTATTTGTTGGTTATATTGAAGTTGGTGAGTCAATTAGTGAAAGCAGCAAACTGGAAAGATATCAGAGACATCATAGCTAAGGATTCTCGTGGTGACAAGATAAGTCTCATTTCTTTCCTTGTTTTCAGTGTATTTCTTTAAAGTTTACATTCATTCATATTATGTTTTTCTAGTCTATAATGATCAACTAAGGAAAAATTAAACAGGATTAGTGATAATAAGCTCCCTGTTTCGAAACTTGTTGGAATTTTAATGTTTTCTATTTTGTTCGTGCTCTCTACTTGGCCATTGACCTGTGGGTGATATGGAGTTGTAATCTTGTGCTGAATGTGGTAGTTTTGCAATGTTTCAGCTAATTTATTACCTACAAATTGTGGTCCTCCATCTGTGATTATGTCCCTTGGGAGACCATAGCACACAAAGATTTGGAAAAGAAACTGTACTACAGAGTCCTCTGTATCTTTTGAAAGTGCCTATGCTTCGACCCACTTAGTGACATATTCGGTTGCAACCTGGATGTATGTTTTTTGGTTTGAGGGAGGACTAATAGGGCCAACAAAATCAAGTGCCCAACGTTCAAATGGTTCAATCACTAGTTGAGGGTTCAAAGGCATTTCATCAGACTGCCCAGGGCGTCCTACCCTTTGGCAGCTATCACAGGGCTGCACGAATTTTTTGGCATCCTTAAAGATGGTAGGCCATTAATAGCCTGTTCGTAAAACCTTATGGGCGGTTCTACGGTTCCCAGTTAGATCCCCTTCTTCAATCTTCTTATCTGTAGCTTAAGGATTCTTAAGTGCCCTTTTTCTCAAATTCCATCCACTCCATCAAATCAAGCCTATACATAGCCTTAGAAGGTCACCTATCTTGCCCTTAGCACATTTGCATCTCTGAGCCTTATTTCTTAGTTCTGCTTGCCTAGAGAGTTGACTCCATTACCCAATATTCTGGTAGATCCTTCTGGTTTACCTTGAAATCTCTTTATTCCCACCAATCTTTTAAAATCAAACCCAAATACACAATCATAGCTAGCCTAATATCTGTTACTAAAACAAAGCTAAATCATATGGAGAGATCCCTCTTTGGATTTTAAGAAGGCTAGATCTTGAATTCCCAAAGCGGTTCTTGGTTACCCCTGGTGTTCTTAACTACAAAAATCCCTATCCCACAACCTGAGAATTACTAGGGTGATAACAGGCCTTGGGGGTATTATGATCCTTCGAGGAAACTCCCACAACTAGAAGAGTTGACAGAGAAAATTGGATCGAGTACAAACGTGTGGCAAGTGGGTTTTACCCTGCACCAATTGTTATGGTGCATATATGATGTGTATTACAGTTTATCTTATAATTTTGTTGAAGTAGCATACAACAATTTACATAGTGATATGAGAACCACTCTCTAGAGTATACATTGATTTTGTACACATGGCTTTTCAATTTCTTTTTAAGATATATCATTGGTGATGATCACATGATTATATAATGAACCATTAGGTTCAACTATGAAATTATTCCTCACAACACACACACACACACACATATTGATGAATTAATAATTTTTCTCATATAATTTTTTTAATCTATTTTGAAAAAAAAAAAAATTATATATAATTATTTCTAAGAAGAACAAGAGAGAATTCCTTACCATATCTTCATAAAACATATAATAGCAAGAAAATTAATCTATTGAAATTTCATTTCCAAACATATTTATGGAGTAAAATGAAGATTAAAAGGAGATATTCATGGATTTGCCTATAAGATCACCTCATAATTAAGAATGTAAATGTACAATATTGATGATACATAGGTTAGGAGAAAATTAATCTATTGAAATTTCATTTCCAAACATATTCATGGAGTAAAATGAGGATTAAAAAGAGATATTTATGAATTTACTTATAACATCACCTCATAAAAGTGTAAATGTACAATATTGATAAAATTTATTTATATATGATAAATAATAAAACTTTATCTCACATGTATCATATAATCTTATAAACAAACAATTGCACCGGTGGTGCAATCCTCAAAACTTTTAAACTGTCTAATGTATATGTACCTATTTAAATTATTCGAGGCCCACATTACAAATTCCCAAAGTGAAATATTTTCGCATATGTTATATATGAGCCAATGGTTTAAATAACTATCGGGCGGTGAAACAAAACTTATAACAAAATATTAATAAAACTATATCATATGTCCGGACTTCAAAAAAAATAAACCCGATTTCAATAACAAATTCGCGTTCCAAAATAGCCTGCTGATGTCACCCTAATTTGTGACGCGAAAACTTCATAGAATACGCCATATAAAAATTCGGGTCCATTTTTTGGCTTTGCGTACGGAGGAAAACTGTGACGCAAAAATCAAATTAATTCTGCCCTATAATGTTTCGGGTCCGGAATTCCACAATGCAGGATAGCGCGATCGAATCACCTGCTTCCACGTGGATGGCTGATTTGGTCTGTGGTCTGTGGGACCACGTTCTTCTAAATTAAAATCTCCCACGTTTACTATTAAATTTCTTTGTTTCCAAAACAATACAACGCTGAATTTTTAAGTGTGCAGGGACTGTGATTTCAAAACCAAAATTGATTGTTCATCAGTTTTAAAAAGCGGCTGTTTGACAGAGCCATTCAAACAGATTTAGAAAGCGGCCAGAGGACAGGGTAGTTGAAATTAATATTTCAACATCCATCATTCACTGAGAATACCCTCCTTGGTGCCATCTTCGCCGGACTACGATGTGTTCATCAACAGTCGTGAACCCGATGTCTGTTTCTTCGCCAGGAATCTTCACAACAGTCTTGTTTCCAGAGGATTGCGAGTCTTTCTCGATAACATAGAATTGCAGGCTGGACAATCCATACCTTCACAAATCAAAGACGAAATTAAAGTAGCCTCTCTCATTATTACTATTTTCTCTCCAAATTATTTGCAATCACAAAGGTGCCTCCATTAACTACTCCTCGCGCTGCTCTGTAAGCTGACCATTTTTGCAAAGACATATAACTATCGTTTATTGCATATAAGTGTCGTTATACCGACGGCGGCCAGAGCATCGCTATTGCAATGGCTGCCTCCAAACGTCGCAATTGCGACACTTAGACATTGTGTTGCAAACAAAGCGTCGCTATTGCGACGACTGCCTCCAAATGTCACAATTGTGAAACTTAGACATTGTGTCACAATTGCGATGTTTGGAGGCAGCCGTCGCAATAGCGACACTTTGGGGCATATTGTTGCAATTGTGACGTATTCCTCCAAACGTCGCAATTGCGACACTTTATCTAAGTGTCGGTATTGTGACACTTTTCTCTAGACATCGGTATAGTGACGGTTTCGGGCGGGATTGAAAAAATTTGGGGAAATTTCTGACATTTGGTCAAAAGTGTCGGAACCAAGTGTCGGAATTTCCGCCAAATCTACTAGTGTATACATTGCATGACATTGTTGGAGGATGGAAACAGGAGGCATTACAACGTTGGCTTTTGTTGGGGGATTACAATCATTGTACATGGTATGATGATGATGTGATGGGGCAGAAAGATGCCTTGTTAAGGTGGCTTCTCTTGAGAGAATATGGCCACTACATTTGGTATAATGATGATGTGGTATGGAAGCAAGAGGCATTGCTATGGTGGCTTCTATTGAGAGAGTATGGCTCTCATATCTATATTGACGCAAATTTGGCATGGAAACAAGACGCATTGTTGCGGTGGATTCTTTTGAGAGAGTATGGCTCTCTTGTTCGTTTTCATGACGATATAGCATGGCAGAAGAAGGCTTTTCTACGTTGGTTGTTATTAGGAGAATATGGTTTGAATTTTTTCATGTTTTCCCATATGTCTCTACTTCTTTGTTTTCACTATGTTGATGTGATGTTTGATTCCTACATGGCCAATAGGGCTAATGATGTGAGAATTTATAGATGCAATCTACTCTATATATCATGGGTTGGAGAGATAGTTCATGAGTTGGGACTTTCCACTTTGGGAATGAACTACTTCACTTTATGTATCTCATGTGTAGAGGATATATTTTTTCATCATATGGTTGCCACTTGGAGATTCATTGATGAGTAAGGGTATCTAAATTTTCGGTTGGAAGTCATTCTAGACATTCTAGAGAGGCAGCTTTGGAGTTGGACATGCATGACACATTGTGACAAATGGGGAGGCCTTCCACATGAGGATGCCATTTGGAGGGAGGATTTTTGTTGTAGAATCCACTTTTCCAGTTGCTTGAGGTCAAGCAACATTTTTTCGGGGAGGACTATAATATTCCCAATTTTTCCACAAGATAATTGGAATATTAGAGTTCTTAATTTCCATAATTAATTAACTAAATAAGAGGGTGGAGGGACCCACAAACCCCAAAGATAAATAAAATCCACTTTTGATGTGTGTATGTGGATATTTTAGATCTAGATCTACATAATGGAGTAGTGGAGATAATGTCTCATTAATGAGATAGATCATGGAGGTTGAAGCAGTCAACTAAAATCATGGAAGGAATCAAATGTAAGATCATAGAGCATTCAGGATGAGATGATGGAGGAAGTGGTGCATTAATGTACACATGATGGAGAGGGTGTTAATTACATTCACACATGATGGAGATCATCAAGAGACATTGTAGTCAACATGGGGGCCTATGTCCACATGTATAGTGTAGTTATGAGGTGGGCCAAGGCATGGAAAGGTTCACAAAATATATAATGAAGATGAAGGCAACATTAGAGGCAACATTTTATTATTGATTCGTGATTTGTTTAGATTTGGATTTGTCATTTGATATTCCATGCACTCTTATGTTGTTTAGCTAAGTCTGCAGTGATGTTTAGCACAGGGTGTCCCCGAGCGGGAATCCTACCTCTTTCCTTGAGTGACCTCTAGGGAAGAGTGTTTGTACTACATTCATCATCAGGAATTGGTGCCATATTTTTCCCTTTTTCTGCAGAACATTCATATTCAAAAATTGCACATTTCCGAAGATCAGCTTGAGAGGAGGAGGTTGTCCTTTAGTATTTCAGTTGAGGAACTGGTGAAGGATTCATCCTATCACCTTGAGCTTCAAGAGAAACCTTCCAGTTCTTCAAATCTATATCAGGTATCATGCCAAATATTATTCATCTCCCAATAGCAACACTTCCATTAGGAATTGTTCAGTCCATCCTTGTAGATCCAAGGGAGAAGGGAAATTGCTAGAATTTTAGCTAGTAATCCAGTGGAGGACCATTCCTTCACAATGTATGCATTATTTCCATCAGTATTGAGCTTCATAGCCATATTTTTCAGCAGGATAGAGATCCTCCTCCCTTTACAGTGCAATTTTTATGAGCAGTTATGTAGCAGCAACTGCAATCTTCAGAGGAGGATTGAGGAGCTAGATCTTGAGCTTCTAGCTCAAGGATCTAGTGAAGGGATCAACCCTTCAAGCTTAGATATCATATTATGACATATTTCAGCCATCTATTTGTTATATCTATCTTTAGATCTGCATAACCCAATAGACCAGGGATCAAACCCTAAGAGGGTAAATTTCCAATCTCATAGATCTAGAATTTCCTTTTTGGGTTATCTTGGGTTGCCATCATAGAGGCCAGATCTAGAATATTGGCATCATCATAGCTCCATATTTCCATAGATCTGCATTTCCCTATTCAACCAGCAGCCATATGTACATTATCTGCTGAAGGGAAAATGCAATATTTGCTTCCAGCAGCTCTCCAGTTACACAGTGCTTGCTTTGGCATGTTTTCAGGGTCATTCTAGCCTATGTGTTTGGCTTGAGTGCATCTATTTGAGCATTTTTGTATTGTTTATCCATCTCCAATAATAATAAAAAGGCTCATCTATTCTGTACATTCTATGATTGTTCAATATTTACATGTACATTTTCTATGTTACAAATATTGTGTTTTTGTACCAATGCATTATTCCATTTTGGGATATTACAACATGCTAAAACCACACATAACCATATAATAACCTTGTAGTTCATGAAAATAATAGCCATCACATAGTGCCATAATTTCAACATATCCATAAATACATATGAGACAACGCGACCATGAACATATAGTAAAATCAAAAACCTTCCAAGAGTAATGTTGAATGATAAATTTTCCAATAATTTATAAGATAATTTCATTACCCATAGTTCATTCAAGAATAAGAAATTATAATTATCTGAAAAAATTAAAATGGATAGTAACTGAAGGAGGGACTTCAACTCTACATCTAACCATAGGCTAGCTACACTACAATCTTTCTTACAACTGACCACCCCCGAGTTGGATCCAAAGCTTGAGGGTATTCTTACTTAGGGAATTCACCCAAGACTCGGCTGGGGTATTTCTTAGTTCTAGGAGTTTGAATATGTTATCTAGGTGGTTTATCAATTCTATTTTTAGAGAACTAATTGCAAGAATTTGTAGCACATTGTCTAGGTGGTTTATTAGCTTCACGAAAAGCACCATAGTGGATCTATTCACCTTACCTAGTGGTTCATAAACTTTACAATAAGAAACACTCTTCCACTTCATTGCTCTACCTTGGACTTATATTTGTGTGTCCCTCTCTTAAGGCCAACATTGTTGGCCCAAAGGTCATACTTAGAGAGGGGGTGAATTAGAGTGATATCAATTTTATCATTTCACCACTTTTCATAATAAAACAATCATATAGTGATGAATCATTATATTTTCATCAAATATAACAATATATAATCAAGATACCATCATATCATTAACATATCAAGAAGCCATCACATCATAATAGAGACACAATATTTTACATGGAAAGCCATACGAGATAAAACCACAAATATTCTTCTTCTTTATCTTCAACTAATTACATATATTTTCAGGATATGATGTGTTGGAGGCAATCAAACCCAATATATGAAAGTTTCCACTTGAAGTATCCTACAACCTGATTGAGGCACTAACCTCAAAAAAATGCAAGCACCTGCTGACTGTAGGCTACAACCTGATTGAGGCACCAATTTCGATCATGAGTGGGCTCTAACCTGCTCTATGTTTAAGCCTAATTGGAGTAACCCAACTCCTTCTGAAAATCATTGTGGACTTCTATTTCATATCATTTTAAAAATAGATCCACCATAATATTCTATAGGTATCTACCAATGAATTAACTATCATATAAACTATCACAACTTGCAATTACAACGTCCAAGCCCTATCACTACAAAACCTACAACCACTGTCACTTTAATTAATATCACAATTATTCATATTATTCATTATTGTTAGTTTTCATATTTTTTCCCATACTTCGCTCCAACAAATTCATCAATCTGGTCACTCAAACCCCTTCTCGTAACTTGTTTTCATCATGTATCCATAGCCACAACAACCTACTCATAAAACATCAAAACATGAAAAAGTTATTTTACCCATCATATATATGTCAACAATGAATTCCATGCCTTTGGATGCATTCACCTCTAAGCCCCGATCCCCATGCTTCTTCAAAATCAAATTTGAACAAAACTACATATTGAATTAAATATTATACAACTTTCCCCTTTCTACATGTTTTTCTACAAAAAGCTCAAGATTTGGTGTTGGAGCTATAAAATGTATATCATCAATCAGTTAATGGTGAGACATAATGAACCCTATTAAAATAAATAAAAAATATTGAAGTCGTTCACTGTTAAGACTCAAACTTGTGACCTTGGCCAAAAAAAAATCATCCTGCTACCAATTCACTAATGGAATATGACTTGATATGTGCTCCTCATGACTTATTGATATTTCACATAAGAGTACCTATCCAACTTCACATCAATTTTTGCATTGAGGTAACATTGCTTACTTTCAAGCTTACTGGAACCATATTTCCAACTTTAGGGAAGGGTTTGTCGATCCTAGGGTCAATTTCACATACGTAACCTACCACAATATACCAAACCTTCACATTTCAATCTGGTGTGTTCCCAATCATCGTAGAGTCCAACCCTGTCACACATTCGATTGCCAATCCAATGTGCCCCTTTGATGACCAATGAACTCAACCTAACAAATATTCATTCCTCCTTGGCTATATTTATAACCTTAAGTACTTAACCATCACCAAATTTGGTTAAGCCATATTAAGGCCCCAAAATAAGTTCCCAAACCTAGTCCACCAGAACTCAAACTCAAAACATTAAATCAAACTTGAATCCAAACTCTACTATAACAATACCTTTGCATGTCAAGGATTGAAACCCATAGTTAGAGCCAATGAGCCAAACATTACCATAAAAATGAAGGCATAAGTAAAGCAATACAAGTGAAAGAAGCTGTAACCAAAACATTGCAACCGTATAAATGATTAAGAAAAACCATCAAATCTAGAACTCTCTTTGGTTTCAACCACAAAATTGGATTCTTTTTTTATGGATTGATTGTATTTAGATCGAATATATATATATATATATATATATAGGATAGCCATGGGCTTGTAATGAGGAAAACCATAGAACCTAATGATGAAATCTAAAAATTCATAAATTAAACCATTTTCAGTAAATTTGACTTACAAAAAATGGACCTTTAGCCCATATATTCATGTAACCGACCCATGTGACCTTGTCCTGTGGGGTCATTGGTTGATTGCATGATGAGGTTAGCATGACATCATCATACCATTTGGAAGCCCACTAGGGGTGCCACGTGTCACCCATTTTCAACCTTTCTTCCAACCAAAAATTTCCATTTTTCCCTACCCCATAGTAGCTTTTGGTGACACCAAATTAGCATGTTGACATCATCTACTCAAGGCCTGTCAACTAGTCATGTGTTGCCATGTGGAATCTATGCTAACTAGCTATCAACATAATCGTACATGTACTTATAATATGCACCATGTTTCATTCCTTTAGCCTATTGACTATGCTCTCTATGTCACCACATTTGTCCAACCAGTGTATGCGAGATGCCCTCATTCTATTGGGTTGGTACGATTGATTAATTTTTGTACAACTATGACATCATTCACCATTCAATTTCTAATGGAATAATCCAATTAGTGGAAATATGCACACAATTTCATAAGTTAAGGGTCATGCAAGTTCAATGAAGATTCATCATTGACCTGCTCAATGTAAGTTGGATGCACCCAAAAGGTGTGCACTCTTTAACGTATTAATATTGTGGGGTTTTCCCCTCTGGTTTGGGCTTCTAACTAGTGTTGATGTTTAGATGGCCATAACTTCTCATCTAGGAGGATTTTTTTAGAGAATGATATACCATTGGAAAGTATTTATGAGAGCCACACAACCATATTGTTTATAGTATCATTAGGAAAACAAAACTAAAACAAATTCAGGATCCTTTAGCTTCACTAGATGAGATATTGTAGGAATCTAGGTTGTCATACTACTTCATAGAGAGTATTTCTACTTCTGTAGGCATCATGTAATGTCCCCTAATAATGATAAAAATAAAAATAATAAATAATATAATATAATATAATTAAATAAGTAGTAAATAAATAATAAGTCAATAATAGTAAATACAGAATAAATAATAAAGAGAATAATATAAAAAATAATAATTAATTGTAAATAATAAATTGGAGTTCTAAATAAAATTGTAAATAATAAACTGGAGTTTTAAATAGTAAATAAATAAGTTAAGTTAACAAAAGTAAAAAGGAATAAATTAAGAAAGGGATAAACTAAGAAAACTATAAAAGTAAGTAAAGTTAGCAAAAAGTAAAAAGGAATAAAATAATATAAAGTTAAATTAAGAGAAACATTAAATTAAGTAAAAACTTAAAATAAATAAATAAAGGTTGCATGTCGACACATTAAATGTGTGCATGTGGTTCCCCTTCCATTGTTTTGTCTATTTAATCGAAATTGAGGCAAATTCATTCATCATTCCTTCATCCATTATCTTGAGAGAAAGGTATTGTGAGGCAAAGGATTCTCTGGCAGTAGTACGTTGATTGAGAGTTCGAGGGTGGACATCTGTGGAAATATTATGTGCAGTTGAGCCTATGGTTGGGTGGAGAGTCGTCCCAAAAACTTTGTTGCAGTTAGCAAGATTCAAATAATGTTTAACTCCAAAATGCAAGTAAGGAATATCTTTGCTATAGGTAATTCGTCTCTGATTGGGTTTTTCTTAAAATTCTTTGCTAATTAGTTGAATAGTTTTTGCGTTGATTATTAATTTCATATTTTATATAATTAGTTGCATGTTAAATTTTGGGGTTGTTACACATCATGAATGATATTTATTCTTTCTCGGACATCCCTTTTGACATTGATGGTATTGTGTTTTCATCGATGAAAATAGAATGTGCAATCATATCCCCATTTTCCATTGATGGCAACACCCCTACACATTGATTTTCAGTTGATGTCAAACCTACAACACAAAAGTATCTGCTTTTTTTTACTATAAATATGCTCCATATCCTTTGTATCAATGTCTATAATCTCTCCCCCTTTGACATCAATGGAAAAGGGTAACATATTTCTATCAAACCTTCGATGAAATGAACTTGATCCTCTATTTATAAGTGTTTTTCTTATATGATCATGTGGACCTAACTAAGCCATGCTTCCTTCCTAATATCATGATTCCATTTGAATATAATCTCACCCTGAGATCACATTCTCTTTATAGACATCGCTTAAGTTTCTTGATTCCAATAGAAATGTTCCTCCACCTTCAAAGTATCCCCCTGAGACCATGCTACTTGTCATGTCGACATTCTCTAATTACCCTTGTGGATCTATAGATGTGATAATGTATTCCCCTCTTTATTGCATGCACGATATTTTACATTTGAGATATCATCATCAAGTTATACTAATGTTAATGTCATAGTCCCCTTACTACCCTCACACATGGAGTTGCTTCTTTAAGTTTTGATTCAATAGATGATAGTATTTATGAAGCTTTTATCAAGGCATTGGATTTGTGGAATCAGATCTAATTTAGGTCCTCCTTGACCTCTTCTCCATTTTATTATATTGATAGTAATTCCCTCTCTATTGTACCATCTTGAGTTGATTTTTAAATATCATGCTATATGGCCTTATTTGTGATGATATGTTGAATTCAACATTGGGTTTCAACACTTTTAGAAATTACTAAGGAATTCTCTTGATTTGGTCTACATGGCTCCATCTAGCTACCTAATTATACCTTTTATAACTAACCACATCATAGATTCTCAATCCTGTGCTTTGTATCCAAACTTTGTGCATGAGAAACAATAGCCAAAAATTTATTTTGATGCTTATATGTAGAGGGTCATATTGACTTTCTAAGGTTATTTCTTATAGGAGTCATATTCCTTGTCATATTTTCAACACCTGCTTCATTATTGCTTGTGGATTCTTTTTGAGGAGCCATATTTTTTTTTTTATTGTCAATACCTACATTATTTCTGCTTGTGGCTTCTTTCTCCTCATTCTAGTTCCTTGTACTTTGTTCCTTCCTAGAATTGTATTGAGAGACATTGAAATGTACATGCTTAGCTTGGTTCATCCCTTACTTTGGATCTTCAAGAGAGATGTTGCTAGATGATATGAATGTATGATTAAGCCCCTTGGAGTGATCTTCATCTAAAGACCTTATGGGATAATTATTCTTGAGTACCTCATAATTTCCTTCATAAATGAGAATGTGATATTTCCATGTTGAGAATGTGATCTAGGGATTCAGTCCCTTTTCAAAAATTTGATTTGAGCTATTACAATTATTCTCTTAATAGGATAACCTCTTCTTCTAGTCTTTCACAAATTCTCTCCTTTTCATTTAGTCTTTTATATAGAAACTCATTTACCATTTTTTCTTCTTCTAGTTTGACTTTGAGAGAAAGAATGGTGTCTTATTTATGTTTTTTTCTTGAAGTTGTTGCATCGTCCAACCTTCCTTATTTCTAAGGATCTTGATTTATTTTAGCACAATTCTAGTTTATCCCTCAGAGTATATTGTTTCTTTAGGTTCTTCAGCCTCAACAATGAATAATATTTCACCCCTTTCTCCCTCGGTCCCACTTTCAATGATTTCATTGTCACTTTATTCTTTTGAATAAAGCATTTTCTTCTTATTGAATTGCTTATTATTTTTATGTTTAGATTTGACTCTTAAATTATCATCACTATCATTCATATTGGCATAAGGAAATTTAGAATCATAATGACCAATTCTCCCACATTCAAAGCATTTGAAAGGAAGCTTACCTTTAAAAATGTCAGTTCCTCTTTTGAGATTTGAGACCAACTTGGCTTATTCTTCAACAAATGTGGTTGTATGGATAGAATAAGCTCAGAAATGTGTAATTACATCTATAATTCATAACAAACCGGACACAGATATCTTGTTCATGATTGGATCATTCAGGAAATTGTCATTACATATATAATTCATTCTTCGACTGGCAGGAGAATAGCTAGATACAAAGTAACAAGCTTGGAAGTGAGGATAGTGATTATGGAATTTCAGGAACAAATTATCAATGTTCACTAGAGTTCTTTCCTTTTCAAGAAAGGGGTGGTAGAGAAATATTCCCAAGACCATGAAGAATGTAGTGAGTCACATGTTCTTATACCTTTCACTTATCACTATATAGGATGGGTGGAACCCTTACCTTATACCTTTTCAAATCCTCATGCTTCCTCGGCTACTCAACCACTCACCATCCAGCTGCCCCGCTATATAATCCAAAATCAGGGGTAAGCAAGGGAAGCAATTTCCTCTCCCATAAGGAGTTAGAGTCCACTTCATTTTCTTGATTTTTCTCTTCTTTTTCTTCCTTGAGACCCGATTTATCTTCCTTTATTCTTAGATCATATGTTGAAATTTTCCATGAAGCATATCCACCATCATTTTTTCTACCTCTGACAGTTCTTCAAGGGCTGAAACATAATGGATCTCATAAATTTTCGAGAAACAGAGCTATATTTGAATTCTTCGGTAAGATCTGTAATGGAGTTAACAATATTTTTTATTCGAAGAAAATATGAATCAATATTATCATCTTCCTTCATCTTCAAACTTTCAAACTAACCTCTAAGAGCTTGTAGACTGACTAATTTAACGATCACATCCTCTTCGTAATAATTTTTGATATTTTTCCTTACCTCATGGACTAACTTTCACTGCATTAATTTGATGAATTCTAATTCTTCCAAGCCACTTAAGATAACATGTTTATTTTATGAATTAAATGTGTAGACTACCTTTTTGCTACATCTATTAGAATAGTATTGAGAAATTTATATTCATTCTCCAAAATTGCCCAAAATTCTACTCCTAAGTAGATGAGATATTTCTCCATTATTATCCTCCAAAATGCATAGTTGGACCCATCAAACATAGGGGGCTTACCCACTTCTCTTGTCATGGCTATCTTCCATTTAATTTGGCCTTCTAGTAGTTAACTATTATGAAACTACTATATGTCCAACTTTGAGTGGGTTTCATTGATCCTAAGGTAAAATTCACATACATAACCTACCATGGTGTACCAAAATTCATGTCAATCTAGTGTATACTGTTATCTCCAAATTGTGTCCTGTTGGGATGCTTCAACGGTCAACTTGGAGTAACTATTTCAAACCAAATTGTAACTGGAAACTAGCCTTTCCAGTCTGAGAGGGCTCTCTAAAAAAGATAAAGGATATTCAATTCATAACTTGAAAGAAGATCGTTAACTCTGAATTGGATTGAATGTTGTTGTTTTTGTGTAGGTGAAAGCTATAAACCAATAACTACCATTGGGCTTATGGAGTCAATATGAAAACTAAGTCACAAGTCAAATTTTCTCATGAAATATGAGGCAATTATATTTTATAAAACCACACATGAAGGATAAAACAACAAGATATATGTATACATGAAGTTGGAGCATGTCACCATGAATTCCAATTGATTATACATAAGAAATTTAATAAAACATGACAAAACAACAGACTAGGTGTATACAGGAAGTTAGAGCATGTAATCATGAAGTCCAAGTGATTATAAAACTATAACACTGGAGAGAAAGTAAAATAATAATAGAAAAAACTTACATAAGAATACAAAGAAGAATCTCAGGTCTGAAATAGGCATGCTGCAACTGTATATTTTTTATATTAAAAAATTACAACAATGGTAGCGTCAAGTAATCATCTCCCAACCTTTTATAACTCTAAAACTATATCATTTATAGAGTGAGGACTCATACAAATGATTTTTCACTTTCTAACTTCGAATTCCCACCTTAAAGACCTATTTCAAACATGATTCCATCGCTTGGAGACTTCCTAGGGATATCTCTTGTTTTGTAGAGTTTGAATACAAAAAGGAATCTTCTTTCATTAATAGTTCAACAAATCCATTTAATAACCATTATCAAACCAACTAATTTTCTGAGTGTACTGTATTGTTGATGTGTCATTATGCCACGTTAAGCTGGACCTCCTCCAAGTCGAATTTTACATTTTTTTCATAAATCTAGTTAGTGAAAATTCTGAAACATAAGCTTCAAATATGAGTGTATAATTTCCAAAACCTGATGTATTTGCAAAAACTGAGAGAGGTTTTTGTAGATGGGCCTGTTCTGACTAAAAAAATGTTTGATATTTCCAAAATAATTTTTCATTTAGTCATAAATCAAACATGAAGTTGACTACTAAAATAGTCATGTACAGAAAATTTCGTAGTGCTCATTTCGTAGCAAACTCAAAAATCCACCTTTTGCATAACCTTTAACATTTTTAACTATTGGAGGATCTTCATTGAGGATAATGAGCTAAATAAAAATCTTTTCCCTCCTTGGATCTCCATCAAAATTATTTTTTAAGAAAAAAACATCCTATAGAAATTCTGTAGCAAAAACTGGGCTTCAAGCCTCAAACACGTTGCAGAATTTCCTAATTGCCCACAGACTTCACAGAATTTGATTTTAGACCTATAAAATTTCCATGGATGTGTGGGATGATAGGATGAAGCATGATAAGGAGAATTTGGTTCAAAATACCTCTTACCCTCCTCAAGAAGCAACTTTTTCACCTTCGGAAAGTTCATCTACCAAAAAATGACTCTATTTTTTCTGAAAAATAAGGCTGCAATCATGAGCTCCTATCTCTCGATCCCTAATATCCGTTGCAAAATGGGATGAAAATTTTGTATATAATACTTTTTAGAAGAAAAACCTCTCTTGTATTTTTTGAAAACCATCTCTAGTTTTCGAGAAACTGCATTATAAAAACATGTCTAAAACAGGTAGAAAATGCACTGAAAATAACGTCCAAAGACCTCTTCAAATATCCAAATTGGAAGAACTTGTGAGAAACATGAAAGAGGTTTTTGTTCCCTGTTCCGTGCTTGAAAATAACCTCTCTCAATTTCTTATAATTCTCCTCTGTTGGCCTATAAACGTCTCTTTAAGTTGACTTCTCAAAGAGTCAAAAAAGAGATAAATCCCTTTGTATCTTATTGTAAAAGCTCATGCAACCAGCTTTAATGAAGTCCTCTGCAACACTAGGGTCTTCCATGACCAAATTTAAGTCTATTGGTTCATACTTAACTACTGTAACTCCCTTTATTAGTATTCTTCTGCATGTCTATCTCTTTTAACACTGTGATGACCTTCTTGAACTATGACACCTGCAAGGAGAAGAACTCAATAGCAAGTTGCTTGCTATGAGACTAGACTTTTCAGAGGTGATAATGGATTGATGTATGCAAAGCTCTAATTAAATATGATAGAGAGGTGCTTGGGGATAAGTTTTAAAAATGGAATTTAAATGTGGAGAGAATTATGACAAATGAGGGAGTGGAAAGCAATGATGGGTGGTATTTATGCTTTTGCATGCTTGGATGATTATGAAAATCAATTGTATTATCTTACCTTTACCCTAAACCACTAAATACTTGGCAGGTCATCATCCCATTCATTTTTGCAAAAAATCATGATTCTGCAACATTCTCATTTATAAATTTCATAGATTTTCTATAGAATGATTAGATGATTCTGAAGTGCAAATCTCGTATTTTGCATAGAATTCGCTGCAGAATCAGGAAAAATCAGACATGTGGCTAAAAATGAATTTTAAACCAATGCATGTGAACCTAAAGTGAAACTTGATAGATATGACTAAGATGACATGAATAATGAAGTATTTTGGACTTGGGATAAAGACTTATTTCATGAATTTTTCATCAATTTCATGAATCAACCTTATGAGACAAAATGAAACCTAGATGAGTGATAACATATACCAAGTCACCATAGGGTCCAACACCACCATGCATTCAACAACCAATCTAATGTTCCCATTTTATGACCAATCAACTTGAACTAACCAGTATTGCTTCCTCCTTCACTATATATAACGTTCAATACTTAACCACTGTCGAATTTTGATGGGCCATATCAAGCTTCCAAAATAAGTTCCCAGAGCTAGTCCACTAGAACACAAACTCAAAATATCAGATCGAACTTGGAGCCTGACTCTACTATAAAAATATCTCCACATGTTGCAATTGAAACTCGTAGTTAGAGCCATTCCGCCAACATAACCATAATGATGAAGGTGTAACCAGAATGAAGAAAGTGCAACCAGATGTAATAAAAATGCTCAACTAGATAAATGTACAATTGGAACAATCAAAGCTCAAATTGGATTCTTATTTTATGGGTTGCTTACATTTCGATTGAATTGTTTCATGTGTGTGTGTGTGTGTATATATATATATAATGGTCATAGACTCATAACGTTACTGACCATAGAATCGAATGATGAACCTGCAATTTTCAAAAATTAATCCATTTTTATCAAAACCAACTTACAACACTTCGAACTTTAGTGCATGTATTAATCTAATCAACCCATGTGACCATGTCCTCGGGGGTCATTGGTTGATTTCATGATGACATTAGCATGACATCATCATGCCACATGAATCCTATGAGGGGTGTCCTGTGTCACCCATTTTTGACATTTCTACCAGCCAAAAATTTCCATTTGTCCCTTCCACATGGCACCTTCTAATGATGCCACATCAACATGTTGATGTCATCTGCTTGAGGCCGCATCACCCAATCATATGTTTCCATGTGGCATACATGTTGACTAGATGTATATGTCATTGGACCTGTTCTTGCAGGATGAACCATGTTTCATTCCTTTAACCTATTGATTGTGCCATCTATGTCATCGGATCTATCCAACCAGCATATGACATGTGTCCTTATTCCATTGGGTTGGTAGGATTGGTTAGCTATCATGCATCTCTGACATTGTCCATTGTTCTATTTCTCATGGAATCATATGATCAATGTAAAGATGCATGCTCTTTAATAGATTAAATTTCATGCAAGTTCATCACATATCTGATGTTGGCCTGGTTTATGTATGGTACACACTCTTTATCATATTAATATTGTGGGTTTTTTTCCCTGTAGTTTGGGCCTCTAACTATACTTGATCTTCAAATGGCCATAACTTCTCATTCGAGAGAATTTTTTCAGAGATGGGTATACTATTGGAAAGGTATAAACTATATCTACATAACCATATTATTTACAAGATCATCAAGACAACATAACTGTTTCAAAAACTCAAATAAGTTTGGTCTCCCTTAACTTCACTTGTTGAGATCTTGTAGGAATCCTAGTTTTCATACTACTTCATTGAGAGTATCACTTCTTTCTTAGGAATCATGAATGATACTACGGGTGTCTTATACATCCCCTTTAACATAAATGACATCTTGTTTTCATCAATGACAACACAATGTGAAACATGTTGAAATATGTAACTAGGTTCGATCTTCATAATTATGCGTGTACCTATATCAATGTATATTTCTTGTAAAAAGAAAAAGAAAAAAAATAAAAAATTATTATTATTATTATTATTTATAGATAAGAATGTTCTTCATGCTTTTAGGGTTTCTTGAGTCAATAAGATTTTTTTTTTCTTGATTGAAAGGACCTTTCGGGAAATTTGTAATCAAAAGAGATTATTATTTTTAAGTCTAGAAGAGTCTATGTGATCCCCAAGACCAAGTTGTCCATTCTAGAAGAAGTTGGCCTAAAGAAGCCTGTTCGACCACATGAAAATGATATATAAAGGAGGAGACTTTATCTTAATTCGTACATTCACAAAACAAGTTCGATCTAAAAGAAATAGAAGAAGAAAAGAAGTGGTAAGGCTTTAAAGGAAGAAGGAGAAACCCTGAGGATAGTAAAATTTGATTTTTTTTCTTGACCTAGTTCACACGTGTGAGTTTATGGGGCATCCATACAAACTGCAGGGCCTAAAATTATAGGGTCAAGTTCCAGATCTGAATTTTAGGGGCTGAAAATATGAGTTGCAGGGATGCAATCTTGAGTTGGAGCAAATTTGACTATTATTGACTTTAGGATCTTTGACTTTATGAAGGAAGGTTTTGCATGAGGGCTTACTTGGTGCTTGAGGAGGTGCTGGTATATGTCTTTGGGTCTTGGATGTCTCACTTTGATCTGATTCTATAACAAGAGAATATTTGACTGGGTTTTCCCCACTTATGGGGTTTTTCCCTCACTTGGAGCCTACATCTTCTGTTAATTGTCCTCTTGTTATATTCATGTTTGTATTTTGATAATTGTTTGATGAAATAAATGTAATAAAAATTAATAAGAAGTCAAAAAAATTCATAAGAAGTCATCATAGAAAGGGAAATATAACCTAATTCATAAGCCTCACGATTTCTTAACATCGTATCAGAGCTAAGGTTTGAAGAAAGAGGCACGCATATCACTTTTTGTTGAAATTTGAAAGAAACCCAATCTTAAAGGTTTGAAGAAGTGCAAAGATCTGTATAATTCTATGATAACCCTGATCAAGAAATCTAATATAGTTATCAAAATAACATTTTCTCTAGAATAATTGTAAGACATTTTGGAAGATCGCATTCTTCAGCTCACATCTGTTTAGTGGTCAATTCCCTACCCATTATTGACTTCAAAAATTTCAGTAGTTTATAATTTATGTAATTTTTAAGTTCTTGGCTCATTTATAATTTTCGGTGGTCACATATCCAAAGCCTCACCATACTTAGTAACATATTGGTATCGTGAATTTCTCTTACAAGTGGCTTGTTCTTTCAGTGGCTACACACAACATGGAAATGATTAGACTCAATGGTTATCTCTATGGTTCGTAATAGTGAATCATATCTGGAACTTGCATTTTTTTTACTCTGAGATTTTTGAAGCTCACCATCTATTACAGTGATCCGAAAACATTGATATGTGGCTCACACATATATTCGAAAGTGGCATTTTATACTTCTATGGGTCCCATATATCTCTGGCTAGTATAAATAATTCATTGGATCAATTCATAGTTTGTGGCTTGGCTATATTATCTGAGGCTCATTATTTGTTATACTCTATTGGATAACACTATTTTTGTGGATCGTATATCTAAAGATAGTGATTGGCACCATAATTCTGAAGCTCGTTTTTGTCACTCATACAACTCTATGGGTCTATGGATCGCACACTACCATGACTCTAAGGAAATATATTATATAGCTCGCTCTCTGTGATACATATTTTTAATCAAATTTACATGTGGCTCGTTACAATGAATTTTTAAATGATCATGTGGCTCATACACATCACACATACACTATCTATGGCTTGGCTATATTCTATAAACATTGTTCATATAAAGTGGAAACAATTACTATGTCTTTCATTTTTATTATACAATGGCATCACAATAATCTAAGTCCCAAGGCATCAAATTTTATACAGTGGCACAACTCTATAGTTGCATCATCTCATCTACAATAGTGTTAACTCCATGACAAGTGGCATCATATCTGTGGCACTCTTACAGAGATATCAATAAAATTACACACCTCACATTTACTCTTGTAGCAAGTATACAATGTGACTCGATTTTATCCATTATACCACAATGGCTTGGACCAAGTAGACAATTATGACATATGACATAGTGATGCTATAATGTTCTAGCTCAATATGGAAAAAATGAATTCGCTCGAAGATTCTCTCTTACACTTTGAAGCAACTTGAAAGTGTGACAGTGACATTGTTACACAAAAGAGTCTCCTATAATTAGTGACTCGATATACTCCATGGATTTTCAATTGTGGTTAGCATCTCTATGGATCATAAAACTAGGACTTGTATCACTGTAGCTCAAAAGTATGAACACACCAACGATATGGAATCAAGACTATGTAAAGATAGTTAAAAATGATGGTTTGTGAAGCATGTATATCAACCATGAGACCTAACTTTTATGTAAAAAAATATACATGAAGCACGTCTATGAGGAGCAGTCATATACATAGAAGAAGAAATTACCCCAACTATGTGGTTGACCTAAAAGGAATAATGTTTAGGAAAAATTTGACTCACCTTGTTTGAAAAAGGGACCACAACTATGAATGTTGAAATCTTGCAAAATTGTGACAAAGAACTATCATACCCTAGCTTGAAGGAAGACGAAGTAAGGGACTTGTGTTATACATTTGCTAAAGGATGATTGTACTTGACAAAGAAGAGAAAAGGTAAAAATTGCAAAGGTATGTATAATTGTTGTATTCATTTTTATCTAGCTCGTGATGATCATTTGAAGAATAAAGGGCCTAGAGTTTGATGATATGCTACATATGAAGTCTAGGTCTTGTAATCATATGAAATGCATGATAATATCATTATGATTTTACAAAATTTTAATGAAAAATATTCATAACTATAAAGTTTCTAGGGTTTTTATACAATTTACAATTATTGTTGTAACAGATCTTAAAGACCTTAAAAATTTAGGGTTTTAAAACTAGCTCTCCTATGTGGTTATAGAACGCTTAAGTTTGTAAGTGACAGGTCTTGGAATATAAGGTTTGTAAACCTTAGAAAGGTATGGAATGAAAAAAGAAACCCTAGAAATAGAAAATTATAACAGATTGTTTTCCTTGTGAAAGGAAAAGGAACCTAGCTCTTAAGAATGGCAGGTATTATATCATGATGATGTAAAGACAGGGGTCGAATATTAAGAGGGAGTCAAACTTCCTCCAGAGATAAGTATTTGACATCATTTTTATTATTATTAATGCTACTATGTTTATATTTTGTCTCCTTGTTATTTCATAAGTCTTCTAATCAAACATAAGTTCTACCAAGTAAAAGAAAAACTTGAAGGGATGTGCCATAACATGAAGATTGTGAAGGAAGGAGCAGCTTGATGTACACATCAAAGAATACTTTTATATGTCAATGAGAATAAGGAACTATAAGAACCTTGATGGATACAATATTGAAGCATTCAAAAAATACATTGACTAACAATAAACATAAATAAGAACCCTAGTACTATATGAAGATAGACCTTGCAAAGGGATATTGGAATTAAAGAGAGCAAGAAACAAAATTTGACATCTTAACAAGAAAGTGTTCATTTCTGGTAGCATCGGACGTGCTCTAAGTCTCAAATTTTGTAGGGATGCTTGAACAAATGTATCCCAAAATACCCAAAAATAATTTTGGGAAATTCCACCCAGACGAGGTTTTATTAAAACAATTAATTATTTTTAATGGAAGCCTAAGTCTAAACTTAGGGATTTAAAATAATTAAACTATATTAATAGAATTGGGTGTGAAACTTCTAGAAAAAGACATAGATCGAGTCAATATGATCTGAGAAATTGATTAGAATATAATCTGGGTGGTTGATTTCTCAATGAGAAGATTATAAGAAGGACTTTGATTGGCATTTGGAAATAATATCAGGTGAGGAGCAAGAGATTGATTTCTCAGGGAGGTAGCACAAAGCAGCCAAAGAGATCATCGAGATGATTCTTGTAGTGAGGGGCAGGGATAGTTTCGGTTGGAGATATTTTTCCTGAGCTAGGAATAAATTGCGAATAAATTGCAGAGAAGGAAGGGAGAGGACCATAAGAGGTGGCATGAGGGCCATGCTGGGCAGCGCAGAGCCACGCAGAGGTAGCGCTTAGCCTCAGAGGAGATCCACTATTTTTCTAAGGATCATAGATATCCAGTGTCGAGGGCCAGGCTGTGAGACTAGAGGGCCAGAGGATCAAGCATCCATCCAACAGAAAGATCATTCAGAGAGAGTGATGTAGTACCCAGCAGTTGTGATGCAGAGCTGTGCAGAGGAAACACAGATGCAGTGTGAGGCTTTTCAGTTTAGGGTTGGGTCAATGCTAGATCTCTAGTTTTAGTGTGAGGTAATCCTCACTAATTCTTTGTCTGTCATATTCTCCATTGGATAGCTAGATTTTGGCATCTAGGTTGTATTCATAAAAACTATTGCTTAATAATAAAAACCCTCAGTTGCTACATCGGTTTTCCTGCATTGGGTTTTTCCAAGGGCTTTAGTCCAAAAATGATGGTGTCACTTGTGTGTGTTTTCTTTCTTCTTGATCAGTACTTGTATTCCACATTTTATTTATTTAGTGACAGATGTAGTATTTTCTTCGATATTTACTTCTAGATCACAACAAATAACTCGTATAATTTAACAAGTAGGAGAAGTAATATCAATTTGTTGAAACAGGAATTTGGGTCACTGAATTTTCACATGGTGTCAGTGTGTAGGTGAAGCAAGAGAGCAAAGTCGGAAGAGCCAGCTCTGATCAGAAGAGGTAGATCAAATAAATGTGTAGGCAACAGATTGAATCCTTAGAGAGATTGCATAGTCCATGCTAGGAGGGCAGGATTATCGAGGAAAATCACTCTCTGAGTGAGTCAACGGAGAGGTAATATTTCCAATTCATGATTTGCTAGCAGAAGAGGGAGAAACACAACAACATATTCAACATAGAGCAGTCTTCAGGTGGGACATATTTTATGCTGCAACAGTTGCTGGTACAGAAAGCTTTAGAAGAATAAAGATCAAGCATACTGAGGGAATTCTGACCTCTAGAAAATTTCTTGCCCAAGAAATTTTGTTTTCCTGTGCAGAACAGTAAAAACCAAGTTTTATTTGGTTCACTCCAGTAGGGAGTGCATAGAGCCAGCTACACAGAGGGTTAGAGGCAACATTCGACATTTGGTTGGGTGAGATCGCAAAAATCGGGTTGCGAGACTAGGATTGGTTGGAGGGTACCTCCAAAAATGTGATATGGAAGGCAAGGATCTCCTTCCTTCTAGATGAGCATGAACTCAAGACCTTCATTGAGAATATGGTAGTTTTCCTTGTAGATATGGATCTATTGAAGGCCTACAAGAAAGATATGGCTAAAGCTAAAAGGTTGATCCTCGATGGAGTGAGGGTGTTATCACTCGAATTGAACCTCGGGCTAAAGAAGGCAATTCTGAGGTAACCACAAACCACGCTTAACCAAGTAGCTAGCCCTACTAGGCAAGGAGAGGGCCTCTGTAAGGATCACAGCAAAGATGGTTGAGTAAAGAAGATATTAGGCTAGGAATAGTAGCTTAGGGTTTTGATTTGGTTGTGTAGGGTTGTGCTGGATTAGAAGGAGTCAAACAGTCAAGGCAAGGAAAACTAGGTCTAAATTTGCAGCTATTTTTATGGGATCCCTATGGTATGGTGTTTAGTTTCAATTTCTCCTTTTGTGCTCATATATTAGAATTTTTTTTTATTTCATCCATCATTTCAATGCTATTAAGTGAATGTTTTCAAGTTTGATGAAAAAAATCCATAATTTTATGCTCTGTTTTGGGTAGAAATTCATAGCTGGTAATTTCTTCAGTTTAGAAAGAACCCTTTATTTCACCATGCTCTTTCTAACTCCTGAATTGTCTTGATCATCCCACCTATTGAAATCCTAAAGTGCTAAATCGATGTGCCTACCTTTCCCCATAGAACACCCTACAAATTTTGACCTAATTTCCTTTGTCCCAAACTGTTTTTCTCATTTTGATTCAGCACAACCGAATCAAAAAAATCAAAACCATAAGCTACTATACCTAGCCTAATAATTTCATTATCTGGCCATATTGGTTGTGATCCTTACGGAGAGATCCCTCTCCTTGCTTAGTAGGGCTAGCTACTTGGCTAAGTGTGGTTTTTGGTTACCTCAGAATTGCCTTCTTCAGCCTGAGGTTCAATCCGAGTGATAACATATTGGCGACCATACTGGGGAAGCAAAATATCATATCTTCCCTAGGAAATAACGACAAAGTTTAGATCTAATTGTTGATGGTGGACAACAATCAGATTCATATGAAGGCTAAACTCTTCACCTGGTGACTCCAACTTGATGGAAAGATTCCACTGGAGGATTGACCTTGCCAGCAGGAAAATGGAAGGATCTTACACAAAGGTTAGGTATTCAAAGTGTATTCAAGATGTAATTTTATTTCTTTTAAATTACTTATTTTCTTTTCCTGAAACTATCCTGAAAGTTTTATGGAGTTTTTTGTATGATAAAGATGATCAAAGTCTTGATTCTGCCTATTTAAAGAGTGTAAATACCGAGTTTCCCTTTGATTTTGATCAAGATCAAGACATATTACTTAAAAATTGTACATATCCTTTTCAAGCTTATGAGCCTAAGGAGACCAAGACTATTCCTATAGCTTCTATACATGCTCCTACACCTTCTATAGTCCTGAATAGATATTATCCTCTCGTCTTACCTCCGATACTCCATACTTTCCTTGAAAATGATACCTATTTCTGCAAGGTTTGATCGTGAATATGACAACATCATTGCTAAGATAAATATGTAGAATTTTGAGACTTTCCTAAACCTTTTTGAAGTTAACAAAGAGGATGTTAGTATGAGACTATTTGCTCTTTCTTTGCAAGGAAAAGTCAAGAGTTGGTTCAAGAACTTGCTTGCCGCGAGCATCTCAGGTTGCCTGCAGTTTTTCAAATTTTTCCTCAACAGGTGGGTGGTAAAAAAAAACCCTTTCCTGATTCTAGAACAGTATGACCAACTGAAAAGGTAGCTAGGGGAGATAGTACAACAGTTTTCTTTTAGATTCAATCAATTCTATTATTCGATACCTTCTGATATAATACCTCCTCTTGGCTTAGCTCTTTTACATTACCTGGATGCCTTTGATTCAGAATTGGAGTTTCAGTTGAGAGAAAGGAACCTTGCAACACTTAAATAGATGAGGAACAATGCAGTAGATGTAGAGGCTAATCCGTTGATCACAAGGGAAAAGCTGAAGGAAGAAAAGAAGAAGAACATTGCAGAGCACCTGACATCTTCAGAGGTAAAGATCAACATTTTGGTGAGAAAAATAGAGGAAATAATGAAAAGGATAACCATGAGAGATGTATTTTCCGTTCAAGATCATCATGACCCACTTATCCCAGAAAAAGAAGATATTGCAAGCCCTAAAGATTTTCCTGCTAATCTCAACCACCATAGATCAAAAAATGGATCTTTATATCAATCTGAGGAGGAAAAAATTGATAATCTAATGTGTATGATTGGTGAAATTACTTATATTGATGATTTTCCAAAGTTTGATCAGTATAATGATGATTATGTTCTTCAAATAGAAGCTAATCTTGCAGAGCAATCAGCAGTTGGTTTGTGGGAGAAAGTTCAGTTTCGGCAGCTTGAAAACAATGATCAGCCAATGCATATTAGCTATGACAGTGATGAGGAAAGTATAGAAAATTTGGAATTAAGTGAAGGATCTTTGCCTCTTTGTTTTACTTCATTTCAGTTTATCAGAGATAAATTTCATGCGATTAGAATTCAGCACTCATTGAGTTTTGATCTTGACAATCAAGAGGATAATAAATTTTTTGATTAGATCTCCTTACCCTAGTGTTTCTCCTCATTTTAAAAAATAAGAGAAAACTATAAGCAAGCAGATAAGCGAGTGGTCAACACTATAAATGATGAACATTCTCCTAAATTAGTTGAGAAAATAATTTGCGACATAGAATCCTCCTTAGCTCCAGATTTGCAGCCACTGAATGCCATTGAATATCAAGTTGCAGATGAAGGCTTTGAAGTTGAAACACGTGATCGAATGATGCAAGATGATTCTGTACCAATATGTTTTGAAGCATTTCAATTTTTAAAGAAAATTTTTCATAATATGTCTAAAGAAAAGGATGAATAGCCTGTAGAGTGTCATGCAATCTCATTAAAACCGATGGATACGTTTCAGCAGTCTTTCCAAGTTTTTCATGACCCAATAGTTGATGTGTTAGACGATATCTGTAGTAAAATTCCTTCTCCATTAGCTAACTGTGAGCCTGAAAAGAGTGTTGATATAAACTTGATCCGACAACCGAATTCATTGTTTTGTTCAGCGGGTGTTTCATTACAAATATCATACCAAGATTTGCAGTCATATTAGGAGTAATGAACAAGATTATTTTTTTGTTGATGATCATCAAGAAAAATTAGTTTTTCACGAGTTTTGAGATCCTTTTGTCAACTTGCTGCAGTCATCAAAGAAAGAAAGCACATATGTTAGGAAAATTTTAAAACCAAGGTACGAAGACTACCTAGAGCAGAGCGGTAATGTATTAGATGGGCTGGAAATCAATATGTACTCCTATGAAGATCCTTTCACAACATTCTTGAGGTCGGTCGGTGGGCTCATGCTTTGCAATTTCATCAAGATTCAATCTGTTGACTATTTTTCATGGGAGTTGCCTTTTAGTAGTTCTTTCTTCTTGCTCATAAGAAAGCACTTGCGAAGAATTCAAATAGCAGCTAGAATGCTTACATGGTTGCATTGGTTGTTCCATTTCACTTGATCAAGTGATGAATGGATCAGTTAGAGTAGGTTTTTTTGAATAATCTCAATTCCGAGCATATTTTTCAATCAGTCTTGAGTCGGTTTTTTGAGTCAAATTTTCAGTATTCAGTTAGTATTTAGCTTTTGACTCCATTAACCAATGAATAGGCACTTAGTCTATGGTTTTCTTGGCACCTCCCAAGGAGCTACCATCCCCAGCTGGAGCCAATGTTACTGTCAGTATTTTCATACTTCCATCAGGGATCAAAACACATTTTGCATGTTCATTTTAGGTGTCCCACTCTAAATAATTTTCAATCGTTCCATTAAGTCATGATTTAAAATTGAATCACTGATGGTAGCCCTAGTCATAAAGTCTCACTCCCCTCACAAATTATCATTTTTTGGCCCACCTTCATGTCTTTCTGAACATAAAAAACACTTTTTAAAAGCTTATTTCACTATGTCTTATGTCAATCAAATTCAACCATGGATTCAGGTCATTCAAGGTCCCATTAGGTCATTAGGTTTCATTGTTAAAAATCCAAAAATGCACCATTCCATCTCATAAGGTCAGCAAAAGGTGTGAGAGTGATCCCAATAATGTCTCTTTACCATGTAAATATGATCTCCAATATGGTTTCCAAAGTTGTAATTTGATTTCAAGTGTGAGTTTCATTCCAAGATGTAATTTTATTTTTATTCATGTAATTTTATGTCAGTTCAAATGTAATAAGTACTCACTCTCCCAAGGCTGCCAACTTAGAGTTCCACATGCCAACACATCAAGTGTCAAATACAAAAAGTTTATACTTCAGCAATTGAACAAATGTCAAAGGGAGTTGTCTTTTTCCAAGGGTGCCTAAGTCATCATTTTCCACAAGCACTAAACCCTAATTACCTGTCCCACTCAACTAGGGTTTGCTATGGAATTAGAGACATATGAGCATAGGAGGCATAAGGTAGGTCATATCAGTAAGTATGAGGTCATTCTAAACTCATAAAAATCATGTCTCCATCATTTTCCAGGAAATCATTCCAAGAGTCAAGCCATTTTCCACTCATAGGACCAGTTTTACTTAAAACTATGTTTTTGACAAAAACAAGATGAATTTGACAAAAGTGGGAGTGTTTTTTTTCCATCATAGGTCCAAGAAGAAAAACCTCCTTCAGTTTTTACATAGGTGTCATTTTTTTGGATAAATGTCAAAAATACAGGTGCCATAGGAGAGTTGCTTCACTCTTGGAGTGACCTTGGGAAAAACAATTTTTCTCCTAGCTAGAGTGTTCAAATGACTTTCTTGATAAGTCAAATGACAACTAGACTGGAATAGATTTCCAATGAGCTATCATTAGCTCCACTTGGAGTTTAGGAAGGCCTCTAAAAGTTTCTTATAAGAGCACAATTCATTTTTGCACCCCCATTCTACATTTTTTTACTAGTCTTGGGAGAATTGATTTTTTAGGGGCTATACTTGATCATTTGCAGTGCTTGATAGGTCCATTGTGTATCCAAGAGAAATATCATTCCAACGAGACATAATGTGCCCAATTTTGACTCTGAGAATGCCTTCAAAAGTTGCCTTCAAGATGGCACTGCGCATATAGCGTTTTTTCCAGTGCAAATTTACATAGCATTTCGCATAGGAGTTGGGCTTTATGCACCTAGGTAAGGCATTGCACACAGGTCTGGACTCCTCCAAACTGTTCTAAAACTCCTAAAATTTTCTTATCCACCTCAAATACAAGTAATATAACCCTTATATCTCCCTCCATCTTCATTTTTATTCTTGTGTTTGTGTTTCATGTTGGCTAAAATTGCAAGGAAACCCTAGTTTTCCTTTGCCTCTCCCAAAATCCCCATCCCCCTCACAAACTTCACAAAGCCCTCCTTGTCCCAATTTATTGTGACTAAACCCTAATAAATCATCCTATACCTCTAAAGACACTAAACCTACCCCTACATCCTCATCCCTAATTCCCTTTACTCTTTTCCATTAAAACCCTAATTTCTAGGAATTTCACTATTTTTTTCCTAGATTTCCCCCCTACCTTTGACTTGTAATTAAATTCTCATTTTCATATCCCTTCGTATTTTCACCTCTCATCACCTCATAAGGTTTCATAACATTTTTCCCCATCTCCCTTAATTTTTGTGGTCCTATACCTATCCTCTAAAGCCCTCATTTCATCATTTCCTTCCCTGCTCCCATTCCCATCACTCCCTAATCAAAACTCATTATGCTTCATCACCTTCATCTACTCAACATCTCTTGGGATAAATTTTTTTTTAATGAGATTTTCACCTCGCAATTTCCTCCACCAATGCCACAAGAGAGAAGAGATACATCTACTAGCCCTGCAGCTGCAAAAAAACAAGGAAGCATAAAGTCAAACCACCCAGGCAAGTCAAAGAATGCAATGTAACATATCAAAGAGGGCTTAGAAAAATGTTTGCAGCAGAGAGGAAAATGATTTCTCCACATGGTGTGGAAGGGGCCTTGCCTTCTTCATCAGCACAGAGGAAAATTCTTGCTCCACATGCTGTGGAAGGGGCTTTGCCTTATTCATCAACAAAGCAGGTACACTAGGAATTGAAGGGAAAAGAGAAAATCATAGAGGTCAGCCATGGAGAAACAGATCAAGAGAATGAAGATGACCATGAGGTAGAGGCTGATTTTGAGCTAGTAGACCTTGAAGAGTTTGATGAAACTACCACATCAAGCATTTCCATCAAATAAAAGGAGGCACAGATCAGGGAGCTGCAAACCAATCTTGGGAGGGAAAAATTCATCATCTCTACCCTAGAGCAAGAGAACAAATAGTTGATAGACAAGCAAGATCTTTCAGAGATAAAGTTGTTGTAGGAGAGGAGGAAAAAAATGATTAATCAAGTAGCTATGGAAGATCTTGAGGAGGTTGAAAAAATCAGGAAAATGCCAAAGAAAAGAAACCTCAAAAGAGCATTGGAGAAAGAAAAGCAAGAAGTCCAAAGTCTGAGTTTTGACCAGCAGTTAGCAAAGGAGATTGAAGATAACAGACAAGTGTGACTTGAGAGAGTAAATATTCACTTGTAGAAGCTGCTAATGAGGGCAAATAGAGACAATCATATGCTGAGGCACATGGCCCATCACTATCATACCCAGAACAAAATTTGCAATATCAAGGTCAAACAGATGAAGGATAAAATGAAGGAGATCTAGAAGGGAAAGAAAGGAGGTGAAAAACTCAAGATACTTTTTGATGCCTCCTTAACTCAAATTGAAATGTGATTGTGGGCTTATCCCACAAATTTTGATTAATTTTGAAAAAATTTGGAAATTTTTGATTTTTTGGGCAAATTTTAAAAAACACTAAAAAACTAGCTCTATGCGCAGCACCTTGGCGCTGCGCACTATTTTGGGGCATCCAATGGATAAATGAAAGAAAAAATGGGTTCATAATGATGATGAAATTATCCATATAATTTTTCTAAGAATTTGAGCAAAACTAGTCAGGTAAAAGGGCCAAAAACACCCAAAAAATCATGTCTCTGCCTCTTTTTAGGGTGGTGTTGCGCATAGAGGCAATCGTGGGATATTGCACTTTTGAGGGGTCAAAACAGCTCCAAATAAGAAAATACAAGAAGATATGGAAATTATATAGGACAAGATTTCTAATAATTTATCATGAGCTCATTTTTAACACTAGGAAGTCAGTAAAAAATGACCTGCAAGAAGATCTATTTTTTCCTCCTTGGCACTACGCATAGGACAAATTTTGCCTGTTTGGTCAATTTTCTCAGTTTTCAGAATTAACTTTCACTTGTGTAAATTTGAATTTTTACTGATTTAATAAGTGGTTGATGATGTAATTATGGTGTTCTAGATGTTACCTAGGGTAGATACATTAGGTAAATGGCCTCAATGACATGTAATGAATCAGTTTGCTTAAATTAGGGATGAGTCACTTTGACCACCCTATTCTCTAGTTGTCAGTTCAGTATTTCTTGGAACAGCTCCTCCTCTCATGGATTTGACCCCCTGAAGCTAGGATTATTTTTTTTGAGGTCTATATCATGTATTTTCTCATTCATGGTAAGGGTTGGACTCAGTTGGATGCTTTGCCTTTGAAGAGACAAACTTTGTATTAGTTCTGACAGGAATATTAATCAAATTTGCAGCTATTTTTATGGGATCCCTGTGGTATGGTTTTTAGTTTCAGTTTCTCCTTTTGTGCTCATATATTAGAATGTTTTTTTTAATTTCATCCATCATTTCATTGCTATTGAGTGAATGTTTTCAAGTTTGATGAACAAAATCGATAATTTTATTCTCTGTTTTGGGTAGACATTCAAAGCCTGTAATTTCTTCAGTTTAGAAAGAACCCATGATTTCACCATGATATTTCTAACTCCTCACCTATCTTGATCATCCTACCCATTGAAATCCTAGAGTGCTAAATCGTTGTGCCTACCTTGCCCCATAGAACACCCTGCAAATTTTGACCTAATTTCCTTTTCCCTAAACTGTTCTGCTCCTTATGATCCAGCACAACCAAATCAAAACAATAAAAACCCTGAGCTACTATACCTAGCCTAATACTTTCATTATGTAGTCATATTAGTTGTGACCCTTACGGAGAGAGCCCTCTCCCTGCCTAGTAGGGCTAGCTACTTGGCTAAGTGTGGTTTGTGGTTACCTCAAAATTGCCTTCTTCAACCCAAGGTTCAATATGAGTGATAATAGAGGGATCACATTATCTCACATATTTCTGGAAAAGGGACTGCCAAGGATATTTGGGATTCATTGGCTACGCTATACCAGGGGTCTTCCAAACAATGAAAGATGTTCTTGGAGGAGAATATGCAGTCTACGAGGATGCAGAAGGGAGAATGCATATATTTGTTCCTATCGAAGCTTCAGGATGTTCAAGCTCAGCTAGAATATGTAGGGTCAGCACCTGAGGCCACAAAGATGGTTATATTGGCCCTGAATTCCATTTACGAAGAGTAGCAAGTCTTTGTCCAGAGTATCCTACGTAGAGAGAAGTTGTCAGATTTGGAAGGGATGTGAGCAGCTCTTCAGCAAGAAGAGATGAAGAGAGACTTAGTCAAGTGAAAGCTTGCTGGCAGCAACAACGGTGGAATGAAGCCCAAGGAGGAGGAGAATAATGAAACCCTTGCATCAAAGGGGTAGTAGGAGTGGTGGAGGCTGAAGAAGGAGGTCTCAAAGATCAAGTGTTCTCAATGTGGTGAGTTTGGACACTACGTTACGCAGTGTCCTATCAGTAAGAAGAACAAGGATGAGAAACATGATCTGCAAGCTACAAATCCGAGGATTGAGGAGGAGGAGTAGTTTGCCATGATTTCCCACATATCTCTAGGGAAGAATTGGGGTGATCTAGAACTGTAATTTGAAAAATTTGTAGTTGGGAAGGATCCTTGAGGAATCCACCTCTTGTATCAATACCTTGCTACGAGAGCCCATAACATAAGTAGCGAGATGGACCAATGTCAGTTGGTGTAGAGGAGTGCCAGAGTGATAGTTGCAGTGGATAGAGAGCGTTAGAGACTGAGAAACATTGAAAAAAGTTGGAAATGGTGTAGTTGGCACAATGCATAGTAGGCAGTAACACAGAGGCTTCAGAGGGTCAACGTAGAGACTAGAAAAATTCATGTCTCCAATATCAGATGCATCATGTTGAACACTTACTTCAATATTTTGGATTTTTTTCTACTGCAACCATTAGAGTTGCATTGTAGATGCAGTTTGCAGTAGCATGCAGGGTCAGCATCAACACAGATTCAACAACATAGTAGTTTTTGGGAATTGATGTCATACATCAACAACACAGAGGGAGATGTTACGAAGTTAGGGTAATTCTTCAACAGGTTGCATTAATAGAGCACATTCCTCGCCAAGAGGGAGTGTTTATTTCTAGCATCATTCAATGCACTCTAAGTCTCAACATTTTTAGGTAGAATTGGACACATGTATTGCAAAATACCCAGAAATCATTTTGGGAAATTCCACCCGGATGAGGTTTTATTAAAATAATTAATATTTTTTAATGGAAGCCTAAGTTTAAACTTATGGAATTAAAATAATTAAATTGTATTGATAGAACCGAGTGTGAAACTTCTAGAAAAATATGGAGATCGAGTCAATATGATCTGAGCCATTGATTAAAATATAATCTGGGTCATTGATTTCTCAACGAGAATATTATAATAAGGAATTCAATGAGCATTTGGAAATAACATCGGGTGAGGATCAAGAGATCAATTTCTTAAGAAGGAAGTGCAAAGTAGCCAGAGATCATAGAGTTAATTCTTGAAGTGAAGGGCAGGGATAGTTCTGGTTGGAGATATTTTTCTGATCCAAGAATACATTGCAGGGAAGGCAAAGAGAGAACCAGAAGAGGTAGTGTGAGGGCCATGTTGGGCACCGTAGAGCCACCCATAGGAATCACTGAGCCTTAGAGTAAATCCACTATTTTGCTGAGGATCATATCAGATCCAGTGAAGGGAGCAGGGGTGTGAGACCAAAGGTCCAGAGGATCAAGAATCCAGCCAGCAGAAATATTAGCAAGAGGGAGTGACACGGTCCCTAGCAGTTTTGATGCAAATATGCTTAGAGGCTGTGTAGAGGTAGCATGAGGCTTTTCAGTTTAGGGTTGGGTTAGTGTCAGATCTCCAGTGTTAGTGTGAGGTAATCCTCAGTAATTCTATGTTAGTTATATTCTCCGTTGGATAGCCAGATTTGGGCATCCAAGTTGTATTCAGAAAAAATACTGCTTAATAATACAAACCCTCATTTGTTGCATCGGTTTTCCCGCATTGGGTTTTTCCAGGGACTTTATTCCAAAAATAACGGTGTGACTTGTGTGTGTTGTATTTCTTCTTACTCGGTACTTGTCTTCCTAATTTTATTTATTTAGTGATGACTATAATTGTATTTGCTTCGATATATAATCGTAGAACACAGTAATTAACTTGTATAATTTAATAAGTAGGAGAAATAACATAAGTTGGTTGCAATAGCAATTCGGGTCACTGAATTTTCACAGAAAGGCCATCATGATTTGAAATATGTACACTACAAAGGAAGAAAATACACTTCTAATGATGAAGAAACTACAATTGATCGTTGATGGAAAGTTATAAGAAAGGTTGATGGTGAGCACTCTATCATCAAAATAGATTATGAAGAAAATTGGCTCTACAACATCCAAGGAGGTCGAATCTCAGGAACGATATGAAGATGCAAGGAGGGTCCTTGCAAATACTACTAAAAAATATCCATGACATAACATGTAACTAATGAAAAAAACAAACAAAGCTTATGTTTGAAGTCTCTCTTGTTAAGAGGGAGTAAGGATTACCTCCCTAATTAACAAGGAGTGATGAGGAACATTGCATTCTCCATCTATTATGCACTAGACCAAGACTAACATCTGTAAGTATTAGTGAAGGCACTGGTAAGGAGAATGTAGGATTATATAAGAAGCTATGACTAACACTCTTTTAGGATCCAACAGGGTATCCAAGTTAAGAGTGGTTAAATATGACCAATATTATTTGAGGATTGAAATTCAAGATAAGAATAGTCCTAGGAACATATAACCTGGTGAACATTCAGATGGGGTATATTCCTTGCGAGGCAATGACGATGGTGTCTATACTCATTGCCTCCCCAACATTGTACTCAAATCTAGCGGATAGAAAGAGCATACTAGTCAAGGCCTTGCTATGTTGACAATGTTGGTCATGATGATAAATATGGCTTATCAATCCGACTCTTATTATGAGAAAAATTCAATTTGAGTATCCTTGTACCTTGTTGTAAAATTATGAATACCTCCCTAATTAAGAGGGAGTGTTGAAATATGTAACTAGGTTTGGTATTCATAATTATCCTTCTACTTATACCAATGTATATTTCTTATAAAAATAAAAAGAAATTATTAAATTATTATTATTATTATTTATATATAAGCATGTTCTTCATGATTTTAGGGTTTCTTGAGTAAATAATATTTTTTTTCTTGAGTCAAAGACCCTTTCGAGAAATTTTTAATAAAAAGAAATTATTATTTTTGAGTCTAGAAGAGTCTATCTAACCCCCAAGACCAAGATGGCCTAGAGGCGCCTATTCAACCACATGAAAAATGTATATAAAGGAGGATATTTCATCCTCATTATTAAATTCACAAAACAAGTTTGATCTACAAGAAAGAGAAGAAGAAGAAAACTGTGAAGGCTAAGGAAGAAGGAGAAAAGGAAAATATGATTTTTGTACTGAGCTAGTTCACACATGCTAGTTTCTAGGGAAACCATATGAACTACAGGGCCAAAAATTACAGGGTTGAGTTTCATATCAGAATTTCAAGGGCTGAAAATCTGAGTTACAAGGCCAAAATATTGGGTTGGCCAAAATACGTGAAGGAAGGTTTTGTAGGAGGGATGACTCAGCGCTTGATCTGATTCTATAAGAAGAGAATATTTGACTGGGTTCTCCTCCTTGTGGGTTTTTGATTTGATCATAAATTCAATTGGGGGTTGGTGGTGCATTTATGATCTAGAAATATAATAAAATGAATGTCTTGTCATGTACAAATAATAATTTATTGATATGATTGCAAGGGGTTTACGTTAAATAAAAGGGATGTATAGGAGATCAAATAATTAGGATTGTGCATACTTCAAATGGTGTCAATATCGGGAATGAGATTTTGATGAAGGATGTATAAAAATGGAATGGGTAGGATTGGGGAATAAATTTGTTTCCAAAAATTTCATAAGAAAATTAAGAGAATACAATGATTAAACTCACAAACTATAACTTGAAACCTAACACCAAACAAAGAGTTGGAAATTAACTAGAACCAAGAAATTTTTTATCAATGAGAACTTTGGTGGGCAATAATGGCATAAAAAATGTGACTTATATGTGACTACATTTATTCACAATTTTAATGCATTCTGATTATCCAAACATTTTAACTATATGCATTCTAATTATCATTTAAATTTAAGCATACATCACTCAAATTTGGCATGGGGAAACTATAAATATTACAAATGGTGTCAAAAGTCGGGTTCTAAAACCCTACATATGTGAGTGATACAAAGTACTAACTAAATGAAAATTTACTTTCATTGCTTCATATTCATGAACTTAAATGCAAAACCTAAGTATCAAACCTTGCATCATGAAAAGTGTACCATGTTTTATAATGCAATTTTATAGTATGTTTTCTTTGAAAAAACTTATTTTAAAACTTAAGTATCAACCCACATGCATAGTATATTTTGAACAACATTATAATATTCATAATGAAAAATGTGTACCATGATTTATTTAATTCAAATTTACTTTAATTGTTTCACATTCATGAACAAATTAAATCTAAAACCTTTTCGGTATCAAATTGTGTATCATGCACAACGTACCATGTTTTATAATGCAATTTTAAGTTATGATTTCTTTATACTTCTACACCATGATAAGATTCATGAATGAAAAATGTACCAAGTTTTATAATTCACAATTTTAATATGTGTGTGTGTGTGTGTGTGTGTGTGTGTGTGTGAATATTCATTAAACAACTTGACAAAACCTGAATATCAACCCACATCCATAGTATCTTCTACAACATTATAGATTCATCATGCAAATGTTATAAAATCCAAAATTTATATGTTAAAGATCAATCCATAATAAATATTTCTATGAAAAATATGTCCAAAATTTATATCATGATACAAGTTTATAATAAAAATATTATCAAACACAAATATGCATCAAGGATAATGTCTCTCGCATCTAAGATCTATCATCACCCTCATCCTCATGGGTTCCTTGCACAACATCTCCTCATGTATGCCTTGTATACAGGGAAAATTTTAAGGATGGAAGTTTATCTTAAATTTTAGCAACCTTGGCGAATGTTACTAGTCCCTAATATCCAAATTTTAAAATGTTTGATGATGATTTTGTAAAACTATTTAGATTCTAATTATTTTATATTAAAAAATATATAATATTGGCGATTTTTAAGGATAAATGATTTTATATTATAAAATTTGGCCAAATTCATTTTTAGAAAAATGGAAATTGGTGAATCTTTTTTTTTTTTGGAAAAACCATGGAATATTAGCCCACTTGCAAATATTGGCCCCTAAAATTTTCCCTGCTTGTACAACACATTTACATGTGTTTATTAAAAATTTCAAATTGCACATGAAAATGAAAAAACTCATAATCTTAAAAAAATTATAACAAAATTTTCAAATTTTCTAGATGATCTAATCCCTATAGCCAACTCCATCGCTAACGTCCGTGGATAAGGAAAAATTCTTTCACAAACCTAAAATTCAAAATTTTTAAAAGTGTAAGATATATATCGTTTTTTAACGAAACTTGCTTCAATTTATAATGAAACAAATTTGAAATATTCAACACATGTGACAATCCAATCACTGACACATATCCTAATACAAAGGAAGAGAGTTGCATAGTGCCGAAAATGCCAGATGGAATGAAAATATGTGAACATTTAATTATGTAATTATTTCTTTTACAAAAATGTCTACATAATACCAATATAATAAAAGTAAATTATTAGTATGGACATTTTCTTCATAAAAAACTAAAATATCTCAACATATCTTCATTTCAACCTGAACCCAACAACATTATATCAAAATTTTCATTCAACAAACAAGTTAAAAGCAAATGGTGAACATATGAAACATTTGTATTAGGTTATATCTGAAAAAATTACAAAATGTATGTGAATCCAATGCTCTCTTCTACACATTAACATTAAAAAATATCTTATGAACATCATCACATACATTACATTACATTAAAATGTATCTTATAAACATTAACATATATCGATCCCCTGCCCTCTTCCTCATGACCAATTAGGTCTTTTCAACCATCACGAAAAGCCTTTTCATATGCTCTAAACTCTTCAATACTCATTTTATCTATTTCCACATTTTATTTATATACAAAATTAGCACGTGCATCATCTCATGCTCTTTTCCAATTTAAACTGACATTAATTCTAGTCAATGTAGTCTTTATGTTGCCTAGATAACATCCCTTGCTTCTCGACCAATCTAAGAAGTGACATCCATCTCTGATCGTAGAGCTACCAAACATGGTCCTTGAGGTACTAAAGAAGGTAGAGGATGAGGAAATGAAGTATCCCTAAATGCACCCTTTCGATCATATGTCTAACCTTTTCCAATACCATAATATTTGGATGGAATATTGGTGTAATCAAGTTTCGCACCCTCGAAAAACTATGTATAAAATCATCGATAAAAACAATGTGGAACCTCATCATTCCATGAAAACTTTCCATCCGCTGCAAGGAACCTATCATACAAATGTTGGGCTATTTCAAGGTGCTTGAAATATTGCACCTTCAACTATTGGAAATGTATTCACTATTTAGAGGCAGGTGTGAATCATTAGTGATAATGTATATTACCTTTTAATTCATTTTTCAATTACTGCAACAAAATATTCATTAACCCATTAGTAAATTAAATCATATAGAAAAAACATATGATAAACATGGGGAATAACCAAGGAGTCATGCACAAGAAAACATAATATTTTCTGGTGGAAAACCCTCTCCAGGGAAAAAAACACCCATTGTTATGCTCCTCAAATATTCAATTATGTTGAACCATTTTTACATAGAGGAGCTACCACTTAGTATCTAGAAGAATCGACTAATAAGACATTATGCTAGAAACATCAAACAAAAATACTCTTCTCACATGACTCTATGAACAAACATTCACTAGAAGCCACCACCACCAATGAGCCTTGCCCAACTCCGAACGGAATTTGGAGAAATATGACTTTCGTTTTGATCTATTTTCTATAAGGCTCCCACCTTGTCTAAGAATTTTCTACCATGAAGCGTCATGCCTTCAAAACCTCCATGTGAACCATGTTTCATGCATTTTCAAACTGGGATCTCAAACCTGCTCAACATGAGAAACCCAACAGATACTCTGATATAAATATGAGAATGATAAATTGATGCACACACACAACTCAAAACAAATACAGATGTATAATTGTCTATGCAAAAGTATTGTAGTACTCACTCACTCCATCCACACACTCACACTCTCAATCAATCCACACACCAAATAAATCACTCAATATTCTCACAAATGTATTTATAAAAATATCCTCAATAATATTCAAACAACACCTTAGGAAAATACCATGGTTATCCCAATACCATGGACACATGTACCATATTAAACTCCAAACCAATACCATGGGTCAATACCATGATTATGACAATACCATGGACCCTTGAACCACGGTAATATCTAGGTCAATACCACGGGTCAATACCATGGTGAAGCCAACACCATGGTAATCTCCAGGTCGATACCATGGGTCAATACAATGGTTAATCCAATACCATGGACCCCTGTACCATGGTAATCTTCAAGTCAATACCATGGGTAAATATCATGGTTATACCAATACCATAGATCCTTGTACCATGGTAATCTCCAAGACAATACCATAATTACATACCATGGCAATACCAATACCTACAATGCCAATACTAAGTGTCGACCTGGAACACACACAAAAAAAAATACCAAGGTAATTCCAATCCCAAGAATACATGTACCATGGTAATCTCACATGCCAACCAATGCCACATACATACCAAAACCAATAGCAATCATCTGCATATAAGCAACTGACATGAGAACAATCCTAACCACTTCAACACAAACAATTGCACAATTGTCACAAGCTAAAGCACAACTTCGCAATCAAGCATATGCATAAAAACATCCACTCTCATAAGCCAAACTACTCTAGAACCATCTGTCACACTCATACACACTCAAGGAAATTGCAACACATGCCTAGGTTGACATCAGTTCCTACCATTAAGTGACTACAACATAACACCTGCAATACAACATCAATGCTAATAATATCCCCCTTTGGCATTGATGGCAACCCCAATTGAACCATCCATCTGATGCATACCTTTGAAACAAACCCTGTCATGAACTCCCCATTTGACATCAATGGAAAATGGCTCACCTCAACAATGATGGAATTGAGGAAAATTCCCCCCCTCCTGGACAATAGATGGTCCAAGCAACAATAGCCATAAATCAATCACTCGTAGAAACTCCATTGACATCATACACTCTCAACAAAATTTGTAATAACATGAGCATTAGAAATAATATAATATGAGCAGCACTCACTCCATCAACATAACCAATAGCGATAAAATAAATAAATCTGATCACCATCATAAAGCAATACTAGACTACACTCATCATCAATAACATGGTGTGGGAAACAAAAAAAACATCCTTCCAGGAAGAAACATACGCAAACCAAAAACAATAGTACATAATAAGCAACAGAAAATGGATGTAGTAGCAACATCAATCAACAACCAACATCATATCATAATCATCAACAATAATATAGATTGAGCAACAAACACATCATAAACCATAGAAGCAACAACAACACTCTAACCATTGCACAATATTTGTAAACATGATCATCCTCAAGCAAAAACACAATTTCCACCTAGTCAGCAAGTGCATGCAGGATATGATCCCCATGAGCATCATAACATCAATCAGTAGTAACATAGTTGATCATCAATATGATATGTATATCCCAGCAACAACTAAACCATGCATCAACTCCATCTTTTCCAAGATCAATCTCAAGTCAAAAAAAGTATATCATGGCTATCATCATCATCCTATAACTTAATGGAGAATAGAAAACATCTTTTGACCTGTTAGGGTCCTATAAATATAGGATTCATAATTTTGAATTGACTTTTGATAGTCTTATAAAATATGTACATACCTTGCTCTCTGCAAGTTGTTTTCCCATATTTTGAAAAAATAAAAAAATCAAAAAATCAAAAAGAGGGTAAAAGTCTTAAAATAAAGATTAAAGGACTTAAAAAAAATATAGACCCCAAAAGAAACAGATGAAAATAAAATGTGAAAGTGTACAAGTCCAAACACCACTTATTTTTACTTTTTGCAAATGATTATGGCAAAGTGTCAATAAATGCCATAATCCATGATAAGTTAAAATTGTTTAAACTTGACTTGTCATGTTTTCAATTTCCCTGTTTTAGATAGTGAATAAAGATTGGTAAGAAAGTTTAATCCTGACTAATCAGTAGATAGGTAGAGAATAAATGAGGAGCCCAACGGTTCAATCTGGGCCCTCGGATGAAATAAGGTAGAATTAGATAGTTTTTATGCTTTAAAAGAATAAATGATTCAAGGTGGCAAGCTTAAATGCACCTGCTAAAAAGAAGAAAAAATGTTAGAGTAATGTTGGGTAGACAGAAAGAAGTGTAAAAAAGCATGTAATATTCATCGCCGGGCTAAAATCACTAATTTCCATTTCCCTATAAGTATTCAGTATTCTATACTACAAGTCAAAAAGGCTCAGATCATTTCTCTGACTTTTGTTGGGACCATACCCAAGGTTCAATGACTGGATAGTGGAAAATGTTGAGTTCTTATGATAAAATCCCCTTTTACCATTATTTATCCCTCATTCACACTTTTTAACTCATTTTGCTAAGTAAGGACTCTTTCTTACTTAATGAAACCTAAAATCCCTTTTAATTGAATTGCTTCATTCATAAAGCCTACAAAAACCCTCAAAAAACACTATATCCTAAGTAAAATATTGAAATCGTGAAATGACAAGCTTTGCTTTATTTTATTCACTTTACTTAGTCATTTAGTGTATTTTTGTGTATTCCATTTCCCCTTGTCATATTAACTTCTAACTTGCTTTATTAATTCCCTAAAAATACCTTATCTTATCTATATAAAATCCCTTTATTTTAAATACCCCTCAAAACCCACTATTATAAAGATTTTGGACCAAAGATATTATCCACATGTTAAATTAAAAACCCAAAAGATACGCCCTTTGGTCTAAAACTAACCTTAATGAAATACCACACCCGCTATGGTTATTAGACCCTTCATGGTTTAAAAATATATAATAAAATCAATCACGAGCCCATACGTATGTTTAAAACTAAACAGACTCCCCCATTCATCACATTTTTAAGTCTTTTCCTTTCATTATATCCTCGCTATGTAAAGCCCCAAGCTTTACATAAGCTAACCTAGGATTAATCATATAACCCCACCTCATGCGCCTCCACCCATATATATAAACCCTTTTACATAGGTATATATAGAATTTTTTAACCCCCTTTTTTATATATATACCGTCCCGTATACATAAGCCCCTCCTACACATGCTTTAAACCTTTATCCATTGAAAAACAAAGGTTTAAAATATTTTTAAACTGCCCAGCGCATAGCATTTCCCCAGTCCCACCATCCCGATTAGCCGCATCTTCCCAGCAGATCATGACCCTTCGCTCCCGATTGTTAGATCCAATGGCGCAAGATCAATGTCGCTCCCACAAAGTGATCGTCTGCCCAAAGCCAAAATGGACGCAAAATGGGTTGTTTTACCCATTCCGCCTCCTGCGACATGGCATCTTCTCATAGGATTGCATTCATTTTAACAAAAACTACTTACTGTTGGAAATGAATGCGAAAACCACAGCTGGTTTTCTCATTTTAAACTCAAAACTGCTCCCGCCAATTGATGAGACCTACATTCAATACATTTATGGTGATTGATATCAAAGGTTAAAACCTTTGATACACCATTTTTGTTGTTTATTTGTGCATTTCAACTGTGAAAAATCTTCGCTCAACTATGTAAAAACCCTTTGTCCCAAATTTTTGACTTATACCCAGAAAAAACCGAATTTTACCACTGATTCCTTATTTCAAGACCAGTAAAGCCATTTTGCTACACCAATAAGCTGGAGCATACCGCAGGAACAACCAAAAGCATCAGATAACCCTTTCAACCGCCAAATACCTACGTTTAAGGTATTTTTCTAACGAAATTAAAGCCTGCAAATTTCATTGGAAACCTTCTATAATATAACTAAGCTTTCAATTAGAAGAATTCATTGGAGGAAATTGCCCAAAAAAACCCAAAAGAGGCCAAACCTTGGCTAATTTTTCCCAAATAGTTATGTGTTCGAAAAACCACTCCTTGAAGCCAATTTCCTCAGTTTTAGAAAAAAAAAAAAAAAAACCCAGAAGGATTATGATAAAAATATAAGGGAATTTTCCAAGGAGAAAGTCAACAAACCATTAGTACAAGGCACTCCCATAGTAAAAGTCCTCCTTCATCATTTTGAAGATTTGTTCTTTTTACAACATGAGGTTAAACATCTCTTTCTGTTCAAGCCCACTTTCGCTAGATACACAGAGGCTGATGAGAATTTTAGGAAGCTAAAGAATGTAAAAATTCTCAATGAAGAACAATGGCAAACATTTATTGATTTAATGTAACAATGAGAGGTAAAACAGTGAAGATAGATTACCTTCAAAAAACAGTCAAGAAAGTAGTAAAAAATAATAGTGAAATAAAAAGACAGTTTGCTGATTTTACTGCAAAAAGACATATTTTTACAGTAGTAAACAATGAAACTGTAGCAGCGTTAAAGAGTATCAGTTAAAGAGTATAAGATGAAAGGGTGTCTACGAAGGCAAGTCAAAAGCCTGATATTTTCTAGCAGCCAGCAAGCGAGATATCTAATCAATCAAAATCTCCTTGTTAGATAAAACAATCCTATTTATTTTGGATAAGATGACAGCTTGCTAATCTGTTAAGCTATTGTCCCTCTTATTATGTAAAGGTATTTTATTTTTCCTAAAGATATTCCTAGATTTATCCTAGGATATTTCTAACTACATTTTGTATAAATACTTATACATTAGAAGTATTCAATGTGGAATAAAATTGATGGACTTTACTGTAGACATTTTTGCTGAACATTAGAGGCTATTATGTGTTTGCTTTCAAAGTAGCAGACTGGACAAGCTGACTGGCATCATAATTCAGGATCCCCGTGATAAGCTGATGAGTGAAGTACTTCCTACTTGTCACTGTTTCCTTTTCTAAGTTTCATGCATTCATTATATGTTTGTTCTATCTGAATGTGTAACTAGGAGTATTACTACAGGATTAGTCAAGTGCTCCCTGTCTTTAACTAGTTTCCATTTTAATGTTTTCTTATGATTTCTGGTGCTGAGAATTCTTAATTGCTCCCACTCTCGTTTGACCTCTACCTCCTACTTCCATTTTCCGGATCAAAGGATCCTTAAGTGCCCTTTATTCTGATCATACCACCTCACAAAAACCACTTTCCCAAATCTTTGAGGGTTATATATCTTTCCCTAAATATATTTGTACCTTTTAGCCTTGATTTCTAATGTTGCTAGCTTGATTTAGACTCCATAGCCCAATGAACAAGTAGATTTCTCTCTATTTTACCTCCAAGTGATTTTTCCCCACCAAACCCTTTAAACCAAAACCAAATTGTACTTTCATAACTAGCCTAATATTTATAAATCAAACAAATATAAATCTTAAAGAGAGAGCCCTCTCTGAATTCTAGGAAGGCTAGATCCTAGAATCTGAAGTAGGTTTGTGGTTACCTCTAGTATTCTTTGACTAAAAACTCAAAATTCCACAACTTGAGAAATTACTAGAGTGATAACATACTAGTGACCATACTGGGGAACTAACCAATCTCTAGTCTTAAATTTAGTCTTAAAGGAAGATCTTTCAATTATATTTTTACTTTAAGATTATTTTTATAGGTTGTAGGTATTCAAAACATACCTGCGACCATACTAGGGAACTAACTAATCTCCAGTCTTAAATTTAGTCTTAAAGGAAGATCTTTCAATTATCTTTTTACTTTAATATTATTTTATAGGTTGTGGGTATTCAAAACATACTGGCAACCATACTGGGAAACTAACCAATCTCTATTCTTAAATTTAGTCTTAAAGGAAGATCTTTCAATTATCTTTTTACTTTAAGATTATTTTTGTAGGTTGTGGGTATTCAAAACAATCATTCTGGCTTCTAGGAAAACCTACTATACCAGGTCTAACCTGGATCCTAAACCTGCAGTTATAGTAGATAACCTAGATTAGATTGGTAAAAAGAAAAAACAAACTGTCAATTTAGAAACTGAAGTACCATTAAGAAAAGCCAATTATTTACCCAAAGAGTTAGTGAGTTTAAATGATATTGATTTTGATCGGAATTTTGAATATTCATTGTTTAAAACTAAATCTGAAACTGATTTGAAAAATACTGTTATAGATTCTGTTTTCATTTCAATTTTGAATGCAAAATAGAAAAATATTTCAATAGGAACAAAATCAAGTAAATCTGAATATCAAAATACATTTGAAAAGATTAATGTTTCATTGATTAAATATATTAATGAAGCTATTGAATTAGCTCATTTGTTGTCTTACATAAAACCTCCAGTTTCTCAATTGCATACAAAAATAATACCAACAACAGATTCAACTTTATATGTTGTTACTTCATTTCTAGATACTACTGCAAGTTCATCTACATATCATTTCATTCCTATATTGTCTTTGCAGGCTAGGATATTATTTCCTTCATCCATCACATCCACTGCATCCAATAATTTACATTCAGATTTTATAAGCACCACATCTTTATTTCCCAGAAATTCCATTTACATACCACCTTCATTTCCCAGATTTTCAACTACATTTTTCAGTTCATCAGCTATCATATCACACACTGCACCTATCATTACTATTATACCTCCCAGCTCAGCAAAGCTTCAAGCCATGGCTACTAGGTATGCTCCCCTTTTCTTACCCCAAAACCTCCATGGCATGCCTCAAGATTATCAAAAAAATGTACCACTTTTTGATGGCATTTCACAATATACTGCTCAACAACATGTAACTAAAATGATAGATTTCTGTGAAATTTATGAAATTGATGAGTCAGATGTCCAGATGAGGTTATTTTCCCAGATTTTGATAGGAGAAGTTAAAAAATGGTTCAAAAATTTAGATCCTGGTAGTGTAGCTGATTTAGCTGTATTTCATAGAATATTTTTAAATAAATGGGAAAAGAAAAAGAACCCCCTTCAGTTTTTTTCTAAGTTTGATGCCTTGAAAAGATCTCCTACTAATTCTATCCAAGACTACTACACTAGGTACAATAATGTCTACAATACAATACCTACAAATCTTAAACCTACACCTTACTCTATTCTGCTCAAATTCCCTGATGGATTTGATACAGATATGGCCTATCAATTAAGAGAAAGAGATGCCCAAACCTTAGAATAGATGCAATTGGATGACGTCAGTGTAGAAATCAATATTTTAGGTAGGAAAGCCAGACTTAGAAATGAAAGAAGAGGTACAATTAAAGAAGAAAGTTCAAACTCAGATGTTAAAATGGATTTATTTGCTAAAACTTTAGAAAGGGTGGTATAAAGATTAGATAATATAGATAGAAAACCTCAATGGGATAATCAACCTCAGATTAGAAATCCCAATTTCAGAAAAAACACTAATTCTGGAAAAGCTAAAGAAGCAGCTCCAGACCAAAACATTAGGCCCCTATTTCAGGAGAAATATGCTGAAAGTTCTTAGAATAATGATGAATATGAGGATGACATCAATCTTATAATGGGAATAGATGAAAACAATACCATTTTCCTCACTGAGGAGGATCAAGAACTATTTGAGCTTCAACAGCTCAGATTAGAATCTAGTGAATCCTTTGACTACAAACAAGGTTATGACTTTTCTATAAATTAAATTTACAGTCAGTATAACCTTAGAAACAAGAAAAATAATGAGTCTTATACTAAAAAAAATTTCCAAAATCAAAATAAGAAAAATGTAGAAGCCCCAAAAACAAAAGTTTTGCAAGTTCTCCCAAGGGAAAATAAGCAAAATTCGAATCCTTCCAGTCCTAAAAAATCAACAAATCCCAAAATTGTTGATATTATTGATGAAGTAGTATGCACAGAAAGCTAATACTGCTAAAGCTTCTAATTCAGTAAAAACAACAAATTTTGATCCTAAATTTTTTTTTGCTGATTCTAAATCACCAAATCCTAGAACAAATAATCCCAAAACACCTGCTGATAATTCTAAGTATGATAAAATTTCTGCCGCCACACAAATAGTCCTTGAAAAGAAAATTAAAAGCAGCAAAACTGAAGAAGCTCAGACAGAGAATTTCAAGACAACTGAAGATAGAAATACAACTATTGAAAATCAAGAAAAACCAACTCATTTTATAGTTACTAAAGATGAATTAGTTCAAATTAGTATATCTCAACCCTCATTCAATATTCAGTCTGAAATTGCTAAGTTAAAAATACCTATTCCTTTAACAGAATTGGTTAAAAATGACTTATACAAATCAACCATAACTAAAGCTTTGAATATGAATGATGGTGAAGATGCCATTAATTTGAATCATGATCAACCAGAGTTGATTTTTGGCCCTGATGTGAATGGAAATCATTCAGATGAATCAGTCCCTCCTTTCTATATCAGTCTTACCATTCATGATCAGATTTTACGCAACACTGTGTTAGATTCAAGAGCTTCCCATAACTTAATGCCAAAGCTATCATGGAAACTCTTAATCTAGAAATAACCAGGCCTTACAAAGATTTGTTTTCATTTGATTATAGCAAAGTTAAGTGCTTAGGATGAATTAAAGACTTATGTGTGAATTTAGTTCAGTACCCTGGTAAGAGTATGGTAATGGACATTGTAGTAGCTGACATCCCACCAAATTATGGTATGCTTCTTTCTCACTCATGGGGAGAAAAGTTGCAGGGATCTCTACAATTGGACACGAGCTATGCTACTATATCAGTGTTTGGTCAACCCAAAAAGCTATATAGGGAAACATTAATGAAATCCATGGTCAGCAGTGCTGAGAGATCCATAACTTACCCCATTTATTCTACACCAACTAACCTTGACTCTTTTATTTTATGTAACTCTGATCACAATGAAATCCAAACTGAACTGATTGATAAAAAGCCAAAACCAAGGAATGAAAACATATTTCATGAGTCCCTTTGGCACTTAGACTTTCATGGCTCTGTGAACAAATCAGGAGCATGAGCAGGAGTATGGATCACAAATATGGAAACTAATCATTCAGAAGGACATGTTGTAATATCCCAAAATAGGGATTTTCTACAACAATAAGAATATCTTAAGATATTCTAAAGTTGGAGATCCAGCAATACATAAAGATGCCAATGGGGTAGCAGTGATACATTAATACCAAGAATTCCAGAAGATTCACATAACCATTACATTAGATTATAGCAGCAACAATGTATACAAGAACTTGAGGGAATGATCTCTCAAGCTAGGCAATGCATCCTCAATAAAACATATACATGATAAATGGAGAAATACTGCTACATGAAAGAAGCCATGGCTATGACTGCGCAGACTATGGAGTATAAATGCTAAAAAATGATATCAATACATGAATATATAAATTTAGAGCTCAAACAAAGATGGGGGAGCAAGATCTCAACCCCTAGAAACAACAATACACAATCCTTAGAAGGATTGGATGAAATATACAAAAAATGGAAAATCTGCAGAAATGCCAGAGTAGCAGGGTAGCAACTGCTACTTAGAAACTAGAAATGGATGAAGATAGCTGATGATGCTGCATATGATGGCTGAATATCATCCAATGGATCTCTCATGTGAAAGGCTGATCCAATCCCTGAAGATCTCACCCTCCAAAATAGTGGAGCAAGTCCCCACTACAATTTCACTCATAAATAACGCAGTCTAGAGAAGGGAATGCATTGTTGGTGATGGGAAGTACTTGGCCTGATGCCAAATATCATACAATATGCTCCAAATTCTTCCAAACTGATCTCCCAAAGGGAAGAGAGACTCCTCCTCTAAAAAATAGCTGATGGAAGTGGTGTTGTGAACCCTCACTGCAACACCCTGCAACACAACATTATTCTGCTACAGAAATAATGCTGTCCTGGAGGAGGATGCTTGGCCTCAAGCCTGGATGTGAGGAAAATTAGTAAAACTCCTTCAAGAGGCTTCTCAAGGAAAGAGAAGGATTCCTAAACAGGAAATCCTTGTGCTAAGCAGCACCGCAACTCTGCTAAATAGCAGGAGAATGCACAATGTCTGAATAGACAATGAAATCAATAATCCAAATCATGAATAATAATGGCTACCTTGGCCTCCTTTTAATCAAGTGAAAGCTCTCTCTCCATGGGTCCCGCTCATTAGGGTTTCCTCCACCAAATATCCTCTTCCTCATTCACACAGCATTGTCTTCCAAAGTGATCCACTGATCCTATGGCAGCGTTGTTGACTTGGTCAAACCTGACCTTGTCTTCATGCATTTGCCCCTTTTTACACTTGAGGGTGCAAAATAGAGCTACTCTGATGATCCCTTTCACATTATGAGGGATTTTATTCAGGTTTTAAATGAGCATGGGCTTCCTTACCCATTTATTTGGCTGCTAGGTGATAAAAACAAAATTTTAATATTCCATTTAGCTATGTGCCAAAATGGGAATATTACAGTCCTCCCCTCCCAAATGTTGCTTGTCCTCAAGCAAATGAAAGTATAGAACTAGAAAATCTCCACCTGAGGCATGGAGTCTGAAATGTGTTGAGGAACATATTCCCCATATGGATACTCCATCCCCTAAGAAATCATCCATACAAAATGAGTTACCTCCCAACATGGCAACTCCTGAAAATTATCTTCCACCTTTAGCTCCTGTAATATACGTGAGCTGGAAATCTGATCTTGGTAGACAAAATAGCCTACCCCATGCTGTCCTCCTCTCCACTTAGGATAAGTGCAGAGTATATGCTGATCTTGGGTTGCAATAATTTTTCTCTCAAGTGGTAAGATGAATTTTATACCTCCAAGGATCTCTCCTCCAACGTTATAAAACATGTTGTCCCAAACCATCTCATATGTGATGAGTTGGAAGTCATCATCATATGGCATCCAATCAATCATATGGCTCACCTCAAATGGAAACAAATGTTTTGATGTAGTGGCCACACACTCTCTCATGCTCCCATTAGAACATGCAATGCAAATAATGTGGGAGGTCTCTCCCCCAAGGGACACATCCAACCAATGTGCCATTCCCCCAATTACGCTCCCAATAGATCTAAGAACAACAACAACATAAGGAACCATAATGAGGATCATGCTTGTTGTCATGTGTAGCAAGGGAGAAGGGAAATGGTACCCCAATTGTAGCCAACGTATTTTGACCCTCAACTGCAAAAGAGTGTGACAAAAAGTGTGGCTTCTCAACCACTTACTTGCTGCCCCACTCTCCTCATATATATGGAGAAAGTGAATGATGTACGGTGCAAGGTGAGCATATCCTCCAAAATACATTTCCTCCCCAAGTCCTCCTAGGGAGTGGTCACCAATATTGCTCATGGCCTCAAGTAGACCATGGGGTCTAGAAAAAAAATACTCCTCCTTGGAGCAACATCCTATACATGTATGGTTAAGGGATGCATATATACATTATACAAATCATTATGCAAATAAACAGTACCCTTACCATAAGTCTTGCTCATGCAAATGGAGTGGCCCATAGGTGAGTCTCCTCTCATCCTCATAGAGAAAAGAGGTGGCTATGCTAACTTCTCCAAAGATTTATTTTTCTCCTCCATCTACACATGATCCATGCATCTCCTCATATGTTGATCATATAATATCATGCAAGTAAAATGATCCTGGGAATACTCTATCAACAACCGGGAGCTCCAACATGGATATATCTTCCATAGTGATAGCGCTGATGATTCCTCATGAAGGAAATCTGTCATATGGTTATCTTCTTCTTTGACATCTCCCATGCTAAAGATGCAAGTTGGAAGGCTGCTATCCTTCCCTTGCTGCTTCTGCCATAGCGCAAAATCTGAAATGAGAGTGGGTACAAATGACGTTGAGAGAATGTCTCTCTCCTCCCTGAGTCTACCCAAGAATCTTAACACTGTAAAGTTGCCTCCCAAGGTCTTCACTCCTCTGAAACCAATGAATGGTGCCTCAAAATGTGAAGCATCTCTCATCATATGCTGATCTGGTGGTCTCCTTAGTGAAATGTCTCCATGCAATGAGACATCATCCTCAAGAGTAGACTGCATGCATGAATGGACAAACTTGTCCCTGCTCTCACTGTGTAATCCAGTCTCCCTCTTAGGTGCATCAACCTCATGACATAGATAGGGATGTGTGCTCCTCATCACATGATGCTGATCATCCTCCCTATCTCTCCCTGGTATCTCCATAGTTCCGCACCTTATCATCAATGGCACATGTAGAACATGAGTCGTGCCTTGATCTCCATATATGAGATCCTGGGGATTTTCTTGCAAGGATACAAGAATCCCTCTAGTTGGAGCAAGATATCCTCCTTCCTCTGCATGAGGTGCTAGATCAACTCTATATCTAACAACGTTGTTTCCCTTGGCTTCCTCAACATGAATGGGCAACCCTCCAATAATGTTGCCGCAAATACGGAATTCCTCCCAAGGTGGAAGTAATTCCTAATCTCCAAAGGCTAAGGAGCATCCCCTTTGCACCATGATAGTGCCATCTCCTACTCCTGCAACATCATACAAGAAATGAGGGAAAATCTGCCCTTGCTCTCCGAAGAACAACCCAAGCAACAATTTTTTTTTCTTCCTTATGCTCTCATCAAACAAGACATGTGATGAAGACATAGTGAATGATATGAATGTTGCATCATCACTATGCATCCATACTCTTTGCTACTCCATGATGCCAGCATCCTGCCACATTTTCTCCATCCTCATACCCTTGGAAAGAGTGTATGCCAAGTGATGGCCAAACTCCTTCAAGAGTAACCAGCACAGCCAAGCCTCCTGCTGCCCGATATCATAAATTTTCAAGTAGATTACCAGCTTCTTGCTCACCATCCACATCCATTCAATCAATGGTTGATGTCTCCTTCCACCCTTCATCTTGGTACTCCTCCCATTAGGGCTATCATCATCCCAAAATAGATTTCTGCATTTCATGGGATCTTGAAATGAAATCTTCCCAAGGATCAATTTGACCCTATGAGGACCCAAATAGGTGGTAGTTAAAAGCCTCCCATCATGATGTGCATGGCTCAAGAAATGTCCAACATAGTCATGAGAGATGTTATCCATCCGAAGATGTCCTCCATCTTCTATCTGCTCCTGTGAGAAGGGAAGAACCTCCTCAAAATTTTGAAGAATATTTCACTCCATGATGTGTGGGAGTGCACCTCCACTGAAATCTCTCCTTGAGATCTCCTCCTCATGCATGGTCCTCCAAAACCAAAGAGGCCTTGGATCTGCTGCCAGTAGAAGTCTCTCTTTGAGCTATGGAATTCTCATTGAGAGAGTGTCATCTAGAGAGGAGAAAGAGTTTCTTATCTCCAGATGTCTACTCCTTCTCACTGCTTCTTCCATGGCTTCCTGAATGAAGCTATTCTTTTAGTGCTCACATGAGGAATGGCTCCTCTTTTCTCCATCACTACTCTAGTGCAGCGCAGTGCTATTCTACCGCTCTAGGTAAACTGCATGCAATGATGTAGACCCATCCAAAGTGTTTGCTGAAATGACAAGAGATGGATTTTTAATCATACCTTGGTGAAATGTGGAAGCTCCTTGCAAGGCTACAAGAGTTTCCTCCTCATAAGTGTTGGCCTCCCAAACTGTTGAAGATGAAGGCTGCTCCTCCATGGTCTCAACAACATTGGTACAAGCCTCATCAACTGGTGGTGAGGTGTTATAGCATCATTTTTCACCATCATGTGATTCATGATTGTCTCTATGGCCTTGGGCACCCATTCCCACAGACTTGAACAAAATTCATAAAAAATAGTGTTAAAAATCCCATACGCGGGTATGCCCAGACTTTTCCGCGTGTATACGCGAGTCCACATGTACTTTTCCACATATGCCATTAAAATCATTAAAAATATATATAAAAATTCCCTATTTTCGGGCTGGGTTGATGGTTACTCCAGTAGTTCAACCACCCCAGTACGTGGCCAACTGTTTCTAACTGATTGAAACTACCTTGAGGGAGTATAAAAGCCCCTCATGTGCATGGCCTAAGGGAGAGAGAAATTTATAGATATTATACTCTGTTGGAATCCCAATTCAAGTCTGAATTCCCGTGCCTCCTGCACTTTCCCAGATTTTTACATGAAACCCTTGTTTCCTGGAGATGTTCATCCATTTATATGCCATCTCGAGTGCACAAGTCTTAAAAGTATCTTAGCGAGGCAAGGGTGGGACGGATCCGGACGACAGTCTGTTCGAAAATCGTGGAAGGATTCAGGTGATCTCTCCACTCTTTATTTCTGTACATGTGCTTGTCTGTGAAACCATCTTAATTCTGAACATATGTTAATATCCTATTTCCATGTCTGAAAAGATTGATTCATCAGCATTTATTGTTTATATAATGTTTCACATGGATTACACTAACATTTAGGAGCAATATATGCTGTACAACTAGGTTTCCGTGCATGTTCTTTCTTGTTTTCTAGGTTGAAGAGGAAGAAGGGTTGCTGGGGGTTTGGACCCCGCGGGATCTACATCGAACGTAGGACTACGGGTGAGTTCTACTATCGTTTTTATCTAGTTTTTAGCATTTAAGTGTGGTTGTGTGTGAGTCCTTCTGAATAGCATGCACGATGTTTGTGGAGGTTTTGACCCAACAAACCTCTAGGGTGTTTTTCCCCGAAACATAACTGGCGACTCCGCTGGGGATCGCATTCTTGTGATTCCCCTGTTGGGTGGTTTCAGCTGTTTGAAAGGTTTCCAACAGTTTTAACTATTATTTCCAGTCCAATCAACTTTTTCTCAGTTAGACTGAAGACCTGGTTCTTTATCCAGGCTTGATCATTTTTTTTTCATTATTTACCTTTCTATACGCGAGTTTGTCTATACACAGACGCGTATACACGCAGTTTTCTTCAAAGGAATTCGCGTATACGCAGGTTTCCTTTGATACAGCCACGTATGCACGCTTGTTTAAAAACTGTCAAGTAGCGTATGCCTGGGTAAATTTTGAAATTTTTGATTTCTTGGATTTTTAGTCTTGTCTGCCTGTGGAGACTTGTTCCTGCAGTGTCTTTAGAGTATTTGGATTGGGTTGGTAGTAGTCATTGGTATTTTTTCTCTCTTGGTTGAAAACTAGCTAATTAGGCAAATCTTGTTTTTAGTGCTTGCATTTCTGGTTTGAGTACCAAGATCTCTTTCTGGAGATTATTGGTTGTTCTGCTTTATCAGGATAGAGTGACTTGCTCATTTACTCTTTCCTACCTTTGTGTCTTTCTTTGCGCTTCGACTTTTGCCCATTTTTTGGTTGGTTTTCTTGAGTTCATTTGACTAGGTCTTGTTGCAATTTTTGAAGAGTCTTTCTTGATTCTTTGAAGTTTTTGTTTGCTGCAAGGTTGTACTATTCTTCTGGGCTGAGTTACTGAGTTTCTTGTCTTCCTTTTCTCATAAAAATCTTGCTGCTAAGTAGCCTTATAATATTTGGAGCATTTTTTGGGGTTTTTTCTTGAAATTCAGAGTTGTTTGGCTTGGGATTTGATAGTTTTCTTGGTCTCTTAGAGCTCTTCTTTTTTATAAAATTCAAAATCTCAAAAAACATTTTGTTTTGTTATTTTCTTTTGTTTTGCACTTTGTTTTCATTTCCTTACGTCTTTTGAAGCTTTGTTGAGATTTCTTCCCTTTAGTTTTTGACTTGATTTTGGAAAGGAATTGTCATTGGTTTCTTCCTCTTGTTTCAAGCGTTTTTGGTGTCTTTGTACTGAGAGTTTCTGATTTTTGGAACTAGCTTTGTGGACAACAAAAAAGAGATAAAACTGAAGGATCTTTGGGAAATTTCTCTCTGCTTTAGTAGATTTTTCATCTTAGAATTTGCATGCTCTTAGTTATCTACATCAGGTGCACTTAAGCATTTAGTATTTTTCATAATTTTTGGGAGTGTGAAGTTTGTTATCTGAAAAGAATTTTTTTTTTTAGTCTCATAGAACCTCTGTAGAAATTTCTTTTCATCGAAAGGCAATTACTGCATTTGCATGTAGTTTGGTTTTTATTAATTTCTTTTCTGCGTCACAAAACACCACGAGTTTCATTTCCGTATCCCTATGACTTAATATAACAGTCGATTAAAATAAGCGCTATAATTTAAAAACAACTAGCAAGTTTTTTATTAAGTGTCATACACCAACTAGCTAGGTTGTAGGGCCTTGGATTAGGTGAGTGGAGAGTTAACTCTCCAAGGCCGCTCAAACAAAACATAGAAGTTGATTAATTGAGCGAAATCCAACTCCGTTAGGTGGACTGGGAAAGCTCTCCTCCAGAGAGTCAAGCACGAGGGGAAGTGAAGGCCGAGAAGAGAGATACCCCCTCTCTGATTTGCAGGATCTGACCTCAAGACCATTCCGCCCGGCTTCTGACACGGATTGGTGCCCATAGTTTCCATTTCTAGGTTCCACATAGGTGACTTCATACCCGTGGTACCTGAGGCAGACGTCGTATCACTTCCAGCAGTACTTCTGGGGGGTGCCCTTGCGAAGCTTGGGTACTTGTGCTGGCAAAGGCTGTTGTTAGGAGGTCGGCGTAACTGTTTCTGTTACCTTTGCTAGTAGGCCTGGGTCATAATTATCCCAGACTACTTTCGGGAGGTCCTATTCTTCGCTTTCTTGTATTTTGGTGTCCGGCCCTAATCACCCGGAGCGGAAATACCTGAGGGTTGTTTGCTTGATTGTATCTCAGGGATTTTTTGTAGTGAGTGCTCTTTGCTCCTAGCTTGACTAGCTTTATAATTTTTTGAGTCTAATTAAAATTTGTTAAAGTGGTTGATCAAGCGCCTTGTCGATCGAGGAGAATCCGGGGGTTATCTCCCGAGAGTCCAGAGGCTTCTTCAAGAAGGCGTAGGAGTAATTTAGCAGGTGAATATCACCCTGTGGCGTCTGACGCAGTGGAGAGAGATCCTCCACAATGGGATTAAAGGTTTTGTAGTTAGCTCTGGTATTGGTTCCGAGAGGAGCGTTCCGCTCACCTCGAGAGTCTTATTTCTGCAGGAAGAATAAGTACAAGTAGAGGAATTATCTCAACCCTATGAGTCACTTCCATCTCCTCTTCCTCCTGATTATCCGTTCGTTGTGGAGTATATCGGACTCGAGTCTGCAAGACTAGAAGATCCTCCATATTATTCATACCTTTCGATGGCCACGACTGGGAACGCGGCTTCTGCTATGAGTGCTGCAGGCATTCAGACTCCTGCTTCAGTTGAAGGAGGAGGAACTATTGCTATATCTTCGATTGCTTCTAGTACTGCTGTGTTTGGCTCTACTTTCACCCAAGCACATGTTTCTCAATCTGGTCCCTTTTGTTTCGGAATGCCCACTAGTGGGATTCCTCCTTTTTCCTTTTCCACTGTTGCAGCTATATCTACACCCATGTCTTCCATGGCTGGTGGATCAGCTTCTTTTCAAGGGTTCCCCTTTGGGACTGGGCATATTCCTAGTTTGAATCCTTCTTTAGAGTCTTTTCCGTTTACTTCTCAGACTCAGAGTTTTAACCCTTGGTCTAGAGGTCAGAATTCAACTACTTTTACAGGTTGGAACCCTATATTCACTACAGCGGGGGCAGGTAATCATTTTTACGCTGGTCACCAAGGGAATGCTTCTTTTCCTTCGTTGAGTGCTTATCAGACTTTTTACCCTCTTTCTAATGCCTGGAACCCCTATCAGGGGCTTTCCTCTTCATTCAATACTTCGGGAGGGGGAATAGGTCCGGTCTTTGGTAACTCTGTGTTGGGAGGAGGTTCTTCTCCTTTTTCTACGAGTTCTTTTTGGCAACCTGGTGCCTCATCAAATCCGGGGTATTCTTTTCAGAATGTTGGGAATCCATCCCATCAAGGATGGAATCCTTAGGCTCCGCCTCATTTACCTTTTCTGGCAACGTTAAACTTGCCAGATTTGTCGAAATTGACGAATGATCCGATCCGGTATAGTCCAGGGTGGCCTCCGGTTCCCACCAAACTACCTTCAGACATTCCAAAGTTTGAAGGCAAGAATGGAGAGGACCCGGCTGACCACATCACCACCTTCCATTTATGGTCTTCGTCTAACTCCCTGATCGATGATTCGATTAGGTTGAGATTGTTTCAACGCACCTTAACTCGAAACACTGCCAAATGGTATATTGAGTTAACTGGGGGAATTTTTGCTACATTTGGAGATTTGGCTGTTACATTTCTAAATCATTTCCAGTTTCCCATCCGTTATGACGTCGGGACTGAACTCCTAGCTAATTTTAAGCAGGACGACGAAACCCACATTTCTGACCATATTTAGGAATGGCGGAGAAGGAAGAGGCTTATTAAAGCTCATATTCCAGGAGAATTCCTTTTGGAATGGTTTTTGAAATCTCTGCAGTCAGAAATTTCTAAGGATGTATCCCTCTCTGGGGTATTTTCTGAGGAACAAGCCATTTTTAGGGTCCAGCAGCTTGAATTGATATATTCTCAGTCTAGGGTCCTTCATAAATATTTGCCCAATGCTCCTCGCTCCAAATTAGATTTATCCAAAACTAAGCCTGGTCCTCAGGGTGATGGACTTATTGGGTCGATCAATAGTGGTGCAGCTAGACTACTTACTCAATTGCAGCAGTTGTCTTGGAAATCTGCTCCTTCTGGTCAGGCTGTGCCTGCTGAGTCATCACCTTCCCAATCTTTGTCGGTAAATGCCATCCAAAATTCCGACCCCAAAGTAAATCAACAATCCGAAGGGAAGAAGAAGGGACAGAATAATAAGAAAAAGGGCAAGAATGGGAAGGGTAATGCGAATAAAACCAACGAGCATGTTGGTGAGGGTCCAAAGGATAAAAAGAAAGTGAAGTTTCCATGCAAGTTGTGTGCTGGAGACCATCTTACTCACCTTTGCCTTAAAATTCAGGATGCGCAACGCTTGTTATCTTAGCAGGGTTCTTCCAGTTCCCAGGCTATGTTGACAAACCCTTTTCCCCAAGGGCAACAGCTAGTTGTTGGCGCGAATCAAAATACTGGGGCTTCCTCTGGGGGCACTGAGGAAGGGAATTTTTTTTCAAACATATACATGATGAGTGCTCACGTGGATGTCGCTACGAGATCCCATGATTATGGCGAAGAAGAGTCTTCGAAAGCTAAGGGTGCTCCCGACGCTACTGAGCCGCTTAATATTACGAGGCCTACTGTTGAGCCTATACCTAAGATTCCCAAAGCATCTACCAAGTGTACGACGATTAATCCAAATGCTAGGGCTGCCCAGAACTACTCTATTGTGGAAGATCTGGCGTAGAGTCCTTGTGCCATGTCAGCTTTAGAGGTGCTCCAGTCTTGTTCGGCTCAGCGCAGTGCTTTGCTCACTTCTCTTGGGGCTGTAGATCCAAAGAACTCTCTTATGATTATGTTCGATATGACTAATTTTAAAAAGAGACTCCCTCATCATATGGCTTTTCATATTAAATCATCGTACCGGAAATGAAATATTTTTCGAACGGTCGTTGATGAGGGTGCTTCCACATGTGTGATGTCTTTCGCATGCTGGAAGGGAATTGGATCTCCCGCAGCTGCTCCATATACTACTCTTCTGACTTCGTTTGACAGTCATTCTCACAGACCGCATGGTATTGTCCCAGATTTGCCCATCTTTGTTGGGGGAAAAACTGTAAATATAGAGGTTGAGATAGTTGATGCAAGCTTGGACTACAACCTTCTGTTGGGGAGAAACTGGATTTATGAGATGGATGCTATTGCATCTTCATTATTTTGGATTTATGTTTCCCTCACAAAGGGAGGATTGTTACGGTGGATCAACTGGACTGTCCTCCTATAGACCCGAATGCATCTACTGACTCAACTATTCCAAAGTTGGATAATACCAAGTCGCCTACTGAGAATTTGGGGGTTGGAATGTATTCTTCCTTGATGGGTACTTTCGATATTCCTCCTCCTACGATTCATATAAATTCAATTTCATCCTCCAGGAGTCCTCTTCGAAGAGATTTCTTCAGAACTCATTATTTTTCGGACCCTTGGACCTTGCCTTCCCCTACCGCCACATTAGCGGAAGGTCAAGTGGGTGGAATGGCATTTCCAATTTCTGCAGCTGAGATTTCTTATCAATCTATTGTTGATTTTGCAGAGTCCATTCCAGCTCCTCTTTCACCGGAATATTTGGATGGAGATGTGGCCCCGGCTTGGACACTTAGTTCTTCTTCTGCCCAGGAATGCCTTGATACCACTCTTCCATCTGAAGAGGCCATCTTGGAAGCTATGACTGGTATAGATAGGCATGGGATGATTTGCATCATCGGTCCTACTTTTTACCTGAGTTAAGCGAAGTTGAAATGAGTTTTCAAAGTCCTCCGTCTCCTGGTCCTGTTCGCCCAGTCCTGAACCCTTTAGCACCAACACAGGTATATGCTGAAGGGAACATGGCTGTGATTTCTCCAACTATCCCACTGAACATCTCCAGGGATCCCAATGTTATTGAGAATGTCTTCATCGGAGCTGAATGTTCCCCTGAAGAGATTCAGATTTATACTGATCTCTTTAAAGAGTATAGGGATGTATTCGCTTGGTCTTATGAGGAAATGCCTGGTATAGATCCATCTATTGTCCAGCATGAGATCAAGACTTACGAAAACACTAAGCCGGTGAGGCAAAAACTTCATCCGGTTAATCCTAGGAAGGCTGCAGCTATCAAAGCTGAGGTGGAGAAGCTGCTTAAGGCAGGATTTATTTATCCGGTTCCTTTGACTGAATGGGTTTCAAATCCTGTTCTCGTAGATAAAAAGCAAAGAACAATTCGAGTTTGCATCGATTTCAGAGACCTTAATAAAGCATGTCCAAAAGATAATTACCCCACACCATTTATAGATTAGATCATCGATGAGTGTGCCGGTAATGAAATTTTCTCCTTCATGGACGGTTTCTCTAGATATAATCAGATTACTATCCGTCCTGAATATCAGCATAAGACTGCCTTTATTTGTCCCTGAGGTACGTTTGCTTACAAGAAGATGCCTTTTGGTCTTAAAAATGTTGGGGCTACGTTTCAGCGGGCCATGTCATATGCCTTCCACGACATCAAACAGATTATCGAGGCATATTTGGATGATTTAGCTTCTCATTCTCGAAAGAGGATGGATCATCCTGCTCACCTCCGTCAAGTATTTGAACGATGTCGTTTCTATAAGATTAGGTTGAATCCGAACAAGTGCATTTTCGCAGTTACATCTGGTCGGTTATTGGGATTTATTGTGTCTAGGGAAGGGATTAGGGTAGATCCCTTCAAGGTTGAGGCAATACTTCGGTTGCCTCCCCCGTCCTCTATTCGTCAACTTCAAAGTCTACAAGGAAAGGCTAATTTTCTTCGGAGATTTATCGTAAATTATGCTGAAGTTACCAAGGGATTTATGAGATTTTTGAAGAAGGGAGTTCCATTTTTTTGGGATGACTTTGCTCAATGCTCATTCGATGCTCTGAAAAGAGAATTGACCTCTGCTCCTTTATTGAGTCCACCTGATTATAGCAGGGATTTCCTTTTGTATCTAGCAGCAGCAGAATCTACTATTGGTATGGTTCTGGTTCAGGAGGATGATGCTCTTACAGAGCATGTTATATACTATCTTAGTCGAGGCTTGGTAGGACCTGAACTCCGGTATACTCCGATAGAAAAATTAGCTTTAGCAGCTGTTCATGCTGTGCAGCGACTCCGGAATTACATTCTTCTACGAAAAATTTATGTTTTGGCAACAGCCAATCCATTTCAGTTTTTTCTCAGTAGGCCAGTGATTGGGGGAAAATACAATAGATGGATTGTGATTTTTCAGGAATTTGATCTTGATTTTATGTCTGCTAAGTCCAAGAAATCATTGGTTTTCGTGGAATTGATCTCCGAGTTGCCCTGTGGGGATGAGATAGTCTATGATGAATCCTTTCCGGATGAGCATTTGTTTCTTATCTCTCCACAGGATCCTTGGTATGGAGATATAATTGTGTATCTCGAAACTGCGAAGTTTCCCTCTGCTTTTTCGAAAGATCAGCGTCGTAAGTTGCGTCACTTGGCTAAGAATTACTTGATCATTGGTGATGCTTTATACCTTCGAGGGGTTGATTCAATCCTGAGACGTTGCTTAACTCTCGAAGAAGCTGAGGTTGTGCTGAATGATTGCCACAGTGGAGCTTGTGGTGGTCATTTATCTGGGCTTGCTACAGCCCAAAAGATCTTGCGTGCTGGGTAGTTTTGGCCTTCGATTTTCAAATATTGTGTGGAGTCGGTCAAAAAGTGTCATCCGTGTCAAGTTTATACTCGAAAAATGCGTGCTCATCCAGCTCCGCTTTTTCGAGTCATTACTGTCGGTCCCTTTACAAAGTGGGGTATTGATTATACTACTTGTAACCCGCCTTCGGCTAAAGGTCACAAGTACATTATTGTAGCAGTAGACTACTTTACGAAGTGGGTCAAGGCTATGCCTACTTTTGGGAATGATGGTGAGACTGCGGCTCTTTTCCTTTTCAACCAGGTTATTGCTCGTTTTGGTATTCCTAGAGAGATTGTCACTGATCATGGCAGTCATTTTCAGAATAGCATGATGGCTGAATTGGCTCTAAAATTAGGTTTCCGGTAGGAGCATTCATCTCCGTATTATCCTCAAGCCAATGGGCAAGTGGAAGCCGTGAATAAATCCTTGAAGACAATTCTTCAAAGGACAATTAATAAAGCTCGATCCAACTGGCATATCATGCTATATCCTGCACTTTGGGCATAGAGGACGTCAATGAAAACTGCAACTGGCTTTACTCCATTTCAGCTAGTTTACGGGTTGGAATCTATATTTCCTATTGAATGTGAGATTCCTTCTCTTAAGTTAGCTGTTGAACTTCTTCCTGAAACTTCTAGTCTTGAAGAACGCCTCCTTCATCTGGAACATCTCGATGAGCAGTGTCGGGATGCCGCCACGATGAATGAAGCTCATAAAAACGGAGTTAAAGTTCAGTACGATAAGGCGGTCAAACCTAGGGTTTTTTTGGAAGGTGGCCTTGTTTTGGTCTATGCCCAAGAAAAAGATGCCCTGGGGGTAGGAAAATTTAAGTCTATGTGGTATGGCCCTTTTATCGTTAAAAAAGTCCTTAAAAAAGGAGCATATACCTTGGTTGATTTTGAAGGGAACGAGTTGCCGGAGCCCAGAAATGGGCTCTATTTGAAAAAGTATTATGCCTAGGCTTCAGCCTGACATTTTTCTTTTGTATATAGTAGTTTTTCTTTGTACATATCTGGTTTTTTCGATCTTTGATGCGATGGTGTTTTTGATCTACTTTGGTAGGTTGTGTCGAATGTCATGAGTCATTTTGGTTTCACCGATGGTGCTAGTAGACACACCCGGAACTTAGCTTTCGCAGCTTGGATGCTTTATCATCCATCCGGTCAGCTGTTAGTATCAAGAGGAGTCTGTATTGGTCCTACCTCTAATAATATAGAAAAATACACTGCAGTTATTTATCTACTCTCAGACGCAATATCATTGGGTGTTGATTCATTGGTAGTTTTCTTGGACTCTCAGCTGGTGGTGTCGCAGTTGAACAATACTTATCGGGTTCGAGATCCATTTTTACTCCGGTTGTTCTTGAGGGTACGTTTGTTACAGAGATAATTTCAATTTTTAACTTTCATTCATATTTCTCGAGCTGACAATTGGATGGCAGACTCATTAGCTAATCAAGCAATTGATTGGCATATTAATAATTCCATACAATAAAATTTAATCATCAAAAACATCACACATGTTTATAAATTTGTTACATCACATCAAATAATCACCGTATATATATCACCAGAGTGTTCAAAAAATATACAAAAATTTGGATCCATAAGTCATACAAAATTTGGGCTTATGCTCGATCATGTTCAAATCTCAAAAAATATACAGTCATCTGATATATCATATCTATCTACTCCTGTGGTCCCTGCCCAGAAGTTGCGTTCCTATAGAACACGATCACGGTGGCGACTCGGCGGAATAACTGTACCCAGTCACGGGGTACTCCTACCACCCGTCTCTGGATGGCTTCAGGCAGATCTTCCATTGCAGCCATAGGTACTTGGCAGGTTAACCCCTCCAAGTTCCTCTGTACAACCTGGAGGATCCTATCTGGATCTACTGTATTCGCCTCGCCTCTGCGATGCTTATGACGTGGGTAACCCTCAGGTCAGACTGGTTCAATATCTGTATCATGATCATTTTAAAATTGTAAGTCATTTTGAATCCAATCAAAAAAAATGTTTGTTTTTCACCTTTTTTCACATATATTGAAAAAATCCAAAAAAATTATATAAGTCAAAAATTGCAAACTTACCAACTATGCCCCATGTCACGCCTGGTGGAAGGACAAGGTCCGGATCGCCTCGAAAATCCATCCCGACATAGGGATAGTCTTCCACAGCGATGATTTGTTCTCCCCACCAAAGGAAGAACTCATCATCCCAAGTGGTTCGGGGAAATTCACTTCCCCCCAATCTCTTCATCAAGTCAGCCGATCGGGCAATTCTTGGATCTATCGGGCTGCTGATAGAAGAGATCACTTTGGGTCTCAGCCCAGGAATCTTCTCGAAGAAGAATGTCATCACGATTGTACCATACCCGAAATGTTTTGTCTTTGTTTTTCGGATAGAAGTCAATTGTTGCTTCATGTTCATCAGTAGAGTTGTGCACCAATCATATAAATGAGTTAAGCATTCCACTGCTATACTAATTTGAGTCCTGGATGCCTAGTGTAGGGAGGCAGATCCCGCTACCCTGCCAATGATAAAAAGGAGGATTTTTATGTGCAAGTCTCTTAAATCTTTGATAGCAACTTGAGTTCCAACTTTCTTGGAACCCTTTACGCAGTGGACGTGGACGTAATCTTCCACGGTTAGCCCTCCCAAAGGCTTACCATGCAAGTCTACCGGCTCCCCCCTCCGGGAGAGTCCAATAATAAAATATATATCTTCCACCTCGATGCGTATGGGCATCTGATCTATGATGAAGCAGTCTTCTTCCGGTTCCCAATAATTCACAAGCATTTCGAGCAACCGGACATTACTCTTCATATTTGGAATTTTGAAAAACTTGAGCAACCCGCAATTTCGAAGAATATTGAGTGATACTTGGTCCTGCATGAATTCATTGTCAATGGCACTGTGTTCACGCTCTCTCCAAGATATTGTCATCCTGCAAAAATTCAATAATTCGTTCATTAGATACGCGTTTTTTCATTTTGGGTTGCGCATACGCGACTTTCTTTGTGCACAGTCGCGTATATACACGACTTGATCATTATAAACCCGCGTATGTGCAAACCCGTGATTTTAAACAAATGATTCTACGGTGAAAATTCCTAATTTTTAACTTATGAATGGAAAAAATGAATAACAAGGATGAATTAAGAGCTTACTTGACAAATTCGGTGAAGTTTGACGGTCGGTTGCTCCTATTTTGACGAAAGAGGCTTTTTCTCCAGAGCACTTTTTCCCAAATCAGCAATGTAATAATGAACCAAATATGAGGTAACTTGCCTATTTATGCCCAAAAATTTGAAAATTTTCGCAAAATTTGTTATGCTTATTTTTTCAATCTATCTTAAGCTGCATAACCCGGATGCTTGGAAGTGCCCAGATTGGTATATTTTCAGGTACATTTTGACGAAGTTGAGATTTTTTCCCGGTTTTTGATCCATGACTGCTGACCCGTCATGGAAGGTATATGATCTTCATTGGCATATAGGTTAGGGAATCCACTTTCCGTTGCATTTTTCATACTAGCCTCCATTCTGATCACTTGCCATAGGGTCGATCCCATCAGGTCATGAGTATTACACCCATTTCACTCGCCGATTATTTAATCATGACTTGGTGGTAGAGCCTTCCTTTACATGGGATTCCTAGTTAGTTCCTCGCTATCACTTGTTTCCCATACTGCGTTTTATGTAGGCTCGGGAGTCCTCTTTAGTCCCGCCATGACTTATGTGTTGAAGATTCATTCTTCTTCTTCCTCACTATCATTTTTCTGGCTATTACCCTAGAGGCTCCCTGGTGTTGTTGAGTTGCATTACTGCATTGCATATTGGCTACTTGTTTATCCTGGCCTTTAGCCGGCTTCATCTGGACTCAAGGTTTAAGCCAACTTTTGACCTTGACTGTCTGTACAAGTTAACCATTGCATGCACTTAGCTATCACGACTTGACACCCTTTTACCCATGGATGGAACTTTCCTCTGAGTATCGCTTACCAGTTTCCACCACCTTGCATTGAGCATAGGAACGTTCCAATCCCAGGAACTAGTGCATCTGTTTCTTGATACTCGTTCTATCCATTGTACCATAGCATTCTTTTATTCCTTTTTAGGCTTATTATATGAAAAAGAAAAAAAAATCAAATATAACAAAAAGAGCGGGAACGGGATGTAACTTCGTACTTTCATGGCAGTACTGTGTCAGTTTGTCGCCCTTGAAAAAATCACATACACTTATATATTTCCTCCATTTGGGATGGTTTTAGTTTTGACCTAGGTTCAGCCTTTGCCTTGTTTCACTGGTCAGTCCTCCTCTGGTTGGTTATCTCTTCCAATCATATGGAGAGTTTGTTTTTGCCTCCTGCATAACAGACTTATACAGTGTCACTTTTTACTGCCGTGGTCATCACGAGTCGTGCTTTTGTTCAAGGGAAGTCTAACCAGAGTCGACCATTCTGCGGTGTCTCTTGACTCATTATTCAGTCGGCCTTCCCGGTTTTGTCAATATCTTGTTCTATCACATCAGATGTTTTGGTCTTCTGCTCATGCTGGTTTGAGAAGGTCTCCATTGACTTCTCGTTGGCGGGTTTGTCTCTTATCGACTACGACACATTGCTCTGAGAGAAAACATAGAGCCGCACCCTGGCCCTATTTCCATCATTGATAGGTGACCTTGTGCTCAGCATTTGATCATCATTATGGGTCTTTGACTGAGTGGTTTCCCCTGTGTTCGACGTCAGCATACATTATCAAACTTGGGATTCGTGCAGTACCTTGATTTCCATTTGACCCTATTGGTGGATATCTTGCCTCTGTGTCAGCTTTCATTATTGGTTGGTTCAGAGGGTTTCTTCCGTGCGCTAGCTTCATCTTGTGCATGTCGGAAACGTACTTCGGTTTTGGTTCCATCACTCTACTTCGTCCGATTCCTTCCAAATCTTGGCTTGCGGGTTACACTCGCGCTGGACTGATGTGGGATGCCTTAATGCCTTCCTTCCAGCAGATATTTTCCCATCGACTCCGACTCATTGCTCTGGGAATAAGGTCTAGAGTCTTTTTTTCAGTACCTTAGGGTTTGCAGTCATCAGTGGCAGACTCTTCATTATCGACAGTGGGGATTCATCATTGCCTCCTGATTGGTAGATTATTTCAAGTGTTCGACTTCAACTCATTCATTCGCACTTGTTAGATTGTACTGGGGCACCTTGACACTCATTTTCATTATTGGTGGGTTGTCTCGCGTTGGTTAACGGTATACATTATTGACCGGTAATCCAACGATTTATCACATGGTCGACTTCAGCTCATTTATTCCCATTGTGTAGAATTGTGCCATAGTGATCGGTGAAGACCTCGGGTTGCATCAGCATTTCTCGGTTCACTTTTGACAATCCATTCAGTTTCTGCCAGTGATGTCGTTCACCCTTATATGTTGCAGTGTCAGTACAGCAGCATCCTATATGTTGGCTCCCGAGTTGCGTGATTGTACCATTTAGTCCACCTTTTATGATTTGGTACTTGGAGATTCAGTTACTTATATGATCAGACATCCAGTTTCAGCATCATTGATCAGCTTTCTATATGTGATACTTAGACATTGATTCTGACTTGTACTTCTGGGCCATGCTCAAATGATTCATTGTGTACTTTCAGTTCAGCTATACTTGTATACATTTTGAATCCATTCTGTACTTTCGATATGATGTATTTTTTACTGAGCATGGGTATGCCCGCCTCAGCATAAGTTGACTCTCTGTTTTCTTTCATTGGTTTTTGGCAGGCTGAAATCTGGTGAAGTCCTCTCTTGTCCTTGCGAAGTTCTTTCTATGTGCATAATAAATTTCGGCCATCATGTACCCCTTCTGACCTCATATATTAGGGGGCATCTGTTATAGCATCATTTTTCACCCTCATGTGATTCATGATTGTCTCTATGGCCTTGGGCACCCATTCCCACAGACTTGAACAAAATTCATAAAAAACAGTGTTAAAAATCCCATACACGAGTATGCCCAGACTTTTCCGTGTGTATACGCGAGTCCACATATAATTTTCCACATATGCCATTAAAATAATTAAAAAATATATAAAAATTCCCTATTTTCGGGCTGGGTTTATGGTTACTCCAGTAGTTCAACCACCCCAGTACGTGGCCAACTGTTTCCAACTGATTGAAACTACTTTGAGGGAGTATAAAAGCCCCTCATATGTATGGCCTAAGGGAGAGAGAAATTTATAGATATTATACTCTGTTGGAATCCCAATTCAAGTTTGGATTCCCGTGCCTCCTGCACTTTCCCAGATTTTTACAGGAAACCCTTGTTTCTTGGAGATGTTCATCCATTTGTATTCCATCTCGAGTGCACAAGTCTTGAAAGTATCTTAGCGAGGCAAGGGCGGGACGGATCTGGACGACGGTATGTTCGAAGATCGTGGAAGGATTTAGGTGATCTCTCCACTCTTTATTTCTGTACATGCTGTTCGCAATAATGAAGAACCATCTTGTTCCTGAACTTATGTGTTAATATCTATTTGCATATGTGAAAAGATTGATTATTAAGCATTTATTATTGTTTATATAATGTTTCACATGGATCACTAACATTTAGGAGAAATATATGTTGTACAACTAGGTTTCTGTGCATGTTATTTCTTGTTTTCCAGGTTGAAGAGGAAGAAGGGTTGCTAGGGGTTTGGACCCCGCGGGATCTACATCGAACGTAGGACTACGGGTGAGTTCTACTATCGTTGTTATCTAGTTTTTAGCATTTAAGTGTGGTTGTGTGTGAGTCCTTCTGAATAGCATGCCCTGATCTGTGGAGGTTTTGACCCAACAAACCTCTAGGGTGTTTTTCCCCGAAACACCAGTATATTTTCTTAATCTACTTCTATTGACAAGTCAAGCTTACACAATTTTGACTATCATTTCTTTCACTAACTTGTCAGCAATCAATTGAAAACATGTTCAATTATGATTAGGCTAGATAATTGAACAAGACATCTTTTGAGCACTAGTAGCGGCATTTAGACTTGCTCGCTTTCAACATGACTATTTTCGGGTATGGGGATGTACCATTACTTTAGAAACTGCCCTCTTTTTCTACTTTTTATTGTTTTTGTATTTTGTGCTTTTTTATTTTTTCTTCAAACAATCTAGAACTGAAAAGATGCTCAAAAGGTTGAGCTTATTTTTCACAGCTATCTATCTATCCTAATCTAACCTATACACGATAGACATTTATTTGGTGAACTCTGTTTTCCAATGTAACCAATCAAGTAGATGATTGCATGGGTGACTCTGGTTCAGTTCTTTCATGATGCTGAAGAAATGAAAAGGCCACTTCCATTTGGCTTTCTTTCGAACATTAGTGTCTAAATTTTTTTTCACTCTTTGCAACAGACTATTCAGGGCGGAACACACTACTCCTTTAGATTTCTCAAGGAAAACAACAAATGGATCTTGGAATAATACCTGATCTAGAGGATTTGATATATAGGCTTCATTCAAGACTACTCTTTCTTCCACTTGGCTATATCTGGGACTCTCTTGGGAAAAAAACTTTTCCCCTTGCTCATGATCACTTGAACTGTCAGACTCATCATATATTGCAGTGTAGTCCTCTTTCCCAGCTGATGTATCCTGATTAAGTGGACTGCAAACTGTGTGAAGGTCATTATTTTGATGAATAAAGATACTATTTGGCAACAAATCTTCTTGAGACAGAAGAGCAACAACTTTCTTGTGATCATCAATTTTCAATATTTCATCTGCAATTTGTAATTGAATGGAACTTGGTGGCTAAAAAACTAGAGTTAAGGAAGATTCCATGTCCAAAATGATTTCCTCAACCATTTCCGGAAAAGGCTTCTTATTTACAACATGCTCGAGAATTTCATCATCCTCCTCAACCTCATCCTCAAAGCTGAAAGAATGTTGATTTCCAATTATGTGAATGTTATCTCTGATGGACTGAAGTGAAGTAGAGCAAAGAGTTAGAGACTCTTCACTTACTTCTAAAATCTCAAGGCTCTCCTCATCAGTACCATAGGTGACCTGTATTGGCTCCTTAATTTTTTAAACTTGATGATAATGAATTTCATCCCACAAATCAATTGTTGATTGCTCTGCAAGGTTAGTTTCTGTTTGGATATCATAATCATCAACATATTGATCAAACTTTGGAGAATAATTAATATAAGTAATGTCACCAGCCATGCATATTGGACTATCAGATTTCTTTTCTTCAAATTGATTTACAATTCTATTTTTTGACTCATGGTATGCAAGATTAACAGGAGAAAGATCAGAAAATTTTTGGTTATATGAGGTTTTAGAGGTTGTCTGCATGTTTATAAGTTGATATATTTCCTCTTCAGTTAAAAAGGGAGGCATTTTCATTTCTCTTTCGATATAACTACAATAATCCTCTTTCTCTTGGGAAAGTTGATTTAGAGGATGAGTGTCTTTCTGGGCTTTACTTATGAGAGATGATGAATCATCACTTGTGCCTTTAGAGAGATCTTGTGGGTTCTCTTTTATTTCTTGATTGTTTTCATCTTCAACCAATCCTTTGTGATGTTGAGGATTGTTAGCATGTAATTCATGAGTTGTTTCTGATATATTTTCAAGAGGCCAATTTTCTTTTATGAACTCAAATGACTCCGAGCATAAAGGTAGAGATCCTACATGTTTTGATTTATCTTCTATTTCAGATTTGAATTCATCCTCAATCAACTCTTCTTGATGTTTGGGATAATAAACATGGGATTCATGAGTTGTTTCTGATAGATTTTGAGGAGGCCAATTTGCTTTTATGAACTCAAATGAATTCCAACATAAAGGTAGAGATCCTACGGGTTTTTATTTATCTTCTATTTCAGATTTAAATTCATCCTCAATCAACTCTTCTTGATGTTTGGGATAATAAACATGGGATTTATGAGTTTCCTCTAATAGATTCTTAGGAGGCCAATTTTCTTGTATGAACTCAAATGACTCGCAGCATAAAGGTAGGGATCCTACAGGTTTAGATTTGTCTTTTATTTCAGATTTTAATTCCTCTTCAATCAACTCTTCTTGATTTAGTTGAGAGTTAACTTGAGCAGGGGTTTCTTGAATAACTGCTAAGAGATATTTAGGATGAAAATTTTCTTTCAAAGTCTGGAATGATTTAAAGAATAAGGGTATAGAACCTAAACGTTTTGATTCTTTTTCCATTTCAGAATCTGTGATTTCAAAATGGCTGATAGTTTCTTTAGAGCATTCCTCTATGTTTTTATTTGCAACTTTCTCATTAGGCACATTTTGTTTATAACTCTTGTCTTGTAATAGTTGAGTGTGTTCATCCTGAGGAAGAAGTGTAGGTTGGTTTGAATAAGCAATTTAAACCTTAAATTTGTGTCTTTCTCTTTTCCTGTCAAGTAGATGCTCTAGTTTGCTGAAATAATATACCAACTTTTCCAACTTTTCCTCCGAAGATATTAGTCTCTCTTGATTTTCTTTGTATTTCTCTATTATTCTTAGCTGTGCCTCCCTATTTAGTATGTTGAATTCTACATCAACTGATATCCTTTTCATTTCTTCTAGGGTTAAAGGATCTTTATCTCTTATCCGGAAAACCATCTCTAGGTCAAAAGAATCTGGGTAGTGCAAGAGAGCACATCCGAGGGGTGGCTTTATGTTAGCAGGCATTGCATGTTATAATTTATTGAACCTGGCTGAAAAGTTTTGTATTGTCTCCCCTGGTTGTCTTTTTAAATGATTGTATTCCTATATTATGAGAACTTTATTACCCATGACCACCCACCTATCTAGGAAGATTTTAGTGAACTGATGAAAATTGGTAATGCTTGCAGCTGGAAGGTCTTTAAACCAACTCTTAATTTTTCCTTGTAATGATAAGGAAAAAATTCTAATACGCACATAATCTTCTTCTATTTCAAAAATTTCAAGTAAATCCTCAAGATTTTGGACATTCTCTTCAGCGGTGATTTTGGAGCTTTCTCCATCAAATCTGGGTAATTTATTTTGAAGATTTGCAGGGAGGGCTCGGAATATGGGAGGTAAAACCAGAGGCTTGTATCTTTCTGGGACCTTTGTGGATATAGGTAGTGTAAAAAGAGATTTATGATTGTTTGAGGTTTCAGCCAGAGTGGGAAAGGTAGCATGAGGCTCATGTTTTACTAGGTTTTCCATAGGTGAATCTGGGGTAAGCACAGGTGTATAAGACTGCTCATGGTTTGAAATTTGAGGCTTAGCTTTTTGAGGTTTAAGATCTTTCCAATGATCAATGTAGATCTCATCAGTGTATTCTTGATCAGGCTCAAAGTAAGATAGAACATAGTTATAGATAAAGACAATAATTTATTTAATCCAACTAAGGCCTGAGTGCTTTTTCTTTCTAGGATGACTGGTCATGTTTTAGGTTCTTCCTCCAGTGGAGTCTTTAGGTCTATTGAGAGTTGTGGAGTCGCCAGGTGGATGTTTTTGTTGTTTTTAGAGATATGTATTTATGGTCCACCACCAATAACTGATAAAAAGCGAATCTAGGGATGTTTTGGGGTTTTTTGAGTTTTTATGAAGCCCTAAAGTTTGTAAGAGTGTCCTATAGTTGGGTCATAATTTTGCTAGGATGATGAGACAACTAGATTCTACTCTTTGATAATACTTATAGGTTGAGGGGTTCTGAAGTCCTAAGGTATATTTAGTTTTTCACTAACTTAGAAGGTCCCACCGTGATCGTCGTTATGTTAGTGAGCGGTGGGATAAGTCAACCAGATAGTATTCCTAAGGCTGCTGAAATGTTTAGGGAATATAAGTTTGTTTATCACTCAGGGTCCCACTGTGAACGCCATTATGTTAGTGTGGTGATGAGGTGGTTGATTCACTCGATATTCTTGAAGATAAGGGATTTATGGAGTCCTAAGGTGTACTTAGATTGTCACTAACTCAGATTCCCGCCGTGATTGCCATTATGTTAGTGTCCCGTGATTTGGCTAATTGGAAAGCCAAGTGATAGGGTAACATCAAACCAATATTTGGAGCCTAAGGACCTAGCCTTCTTGGATTCAGAGAGGGCTCTCTCTATTTATGTAAGGGATATCTATGTGTTTTTCTTCTTATGTTTCTAATTTTAGGCTAGTTATGAAGTAGGTTTTTGGTATTTTTTTTAGGTTTTTGAGGGAGGAACTAATCAAAGACTAAGATATATAAAAATATTGTTATATCAACTGGGCTATGGGGTCGAAAAGGTTGAGAAAGCCTCAAATGGTGATACAAGGTATGTTGAAGGGCCGATTTGATCAAGGTAAAAAGGATCTTTAGGTAAAATGACGTGGGATGGACACTAAGTTTGTGAAGAACAAAGGCTTTCAAACATAAATAGTTCAATAGCAAAA